>JAREIK010000553.1:600000-900000 GCA_029783825.1 Sapria himalayana | reverse complement strand
AATATGTATTATATCTCCTTTGACTTTTACTATCAAATTTTTAATTGTGTTAATTTCCTTTTCAAATTTCTATAATTCTAATTTTCATAGCACCAGATCTACAAGTAAGCTTGAATCAACTTGAACTTGAATATTTTGTCAATTATTTTCTTTGCAGATATGTAGTCTCTTCTGCAAGGCTATAATTTTTGCCTGCAATACAGAGGATGCTTCACCTCTCAACGTGAAAGCTTTCATTAATATTTCATTTGCATTTCTTATTGATCCTTTCCTACCTGCCGCTTCCATCTCTCTATTAAAGTTGTCATTCGTGTTAAAGGTTAAACTACATTGTCGTGACCTATTCCAGCTAATAACTCTTATTTTTGGCTGTTTTTTTTAATTGCGTAGAGACTCCAATTTTTTTTCCTATTTTCATTCATTTCCATACTTCTAACTTTTATAGGATTACAAGCCGAGATAACTGTATTATCTCTTTTAATATATTCTAATATTTTTTCAGCAATCATCGGGATGCCCTCAAATCTATTTTTATTCTTCACTTTCCATAAGCATCAAACTACTATGTGTGAGATATAATTCCTCATCCATTTCAATATTTTATTTTTCGTATGTTTTTTGTTCCAATTTTCTAATCTTTCTTATAAGTCATGTTTACTTCTTTCAATTTCAAAATTTACCTTTAATTTCTGCCAAATTTGTGCCGCTATCTTTCCTGTAGAAAAAAGATGATTAATATTTTCAGTCTTTTTTAAACAACATTCACATCTGAATGCTAGTTTAATCCATTTCCTCTGTATGTTATGATCGACTGGAATTGCGTTTGATAACAGTTTCTACATAAATATATTTATTTTTTGTGGTAGCCATTTTATCTATATTTTCTTGAATAACTCTTGCATGAGCATTTTATTTCTTACTATTTCTTTTGTACTATTTAACATGAAATTTTCTTGTAGGTTTAATTTCTATTTCTATCTGCTATTCATTAATATTGTGTTTTTCTTAACTATATCTTACTATTTTTGCATTAGTTTCTAATTCTTAGACATTTTACTTGGGTTATGGGACACATTATTTTTGGTTCCATACCTTGCTTATGTATTCCGCCCACAAACTTCCTTTCTCTTTTAGCATCCACTAATTTTTGTATGCCCATGCTTTCTCTATGTCATCCAAAGAGGAGAAGCCTAAACCAACTTCTTCTTTTGGATAACATACATCTGCCCATTTTTTCCAATGTAACTTATTTTTATCATCTTTTTTACTCCATAAAAAATTTGATATTTCTCTTTCTAGTTTTTTTATTATAATTTCGGGTGGTTGAATCACCATTAATATATGTGCTAATGACTCCTATAGCACGTGAGTAATCACGTGATTCTTCCCGCCATACTTAGTAATCTACTTTCCAATCAGTTATTTTTTATCTCATTTTTCCACTAAGTATTCTAAATCCTCGTTTTTTACTCTTTCTTTCTGTATCGGACAACCCAAATATATTAGGACTCCCTTCTTTTGAGCAAATTCAATTAATCTCGCTACTTTCTGAGCTCTGGCACTCTTCGTGATAACATGAACTCACATTTATTTTTATTTAATTTTTGTCATCTCTTCTTCTAGTGATTGCATAAGCCTCATTAGGTTTGTCATTAATTTATTACTAGCATTTGTAAAGAAAATAACATCATCCGCATATGCTAAACAACTCATATTAGACGTATGTCTTGGCTGTTTATAAGTGATAATTCTACCCTTTTTTATTTCATTTTTTAAATTTACAATTAATAATTCTAAATATATAATAAACAAGGAGGGGGAGAGCGGATCTCCTTGCCTAAGTCCCCTTAATAGTTTGAATTCGCCACTGACTTGCCCATTTATAAGAATTCTAACCAAAGTGCTAGAAACACATCTAAATATTAAGTCTATCTAGAATTTCGAGAATCCCATTTTTTTTATTATAAAGTATAAGATATCACATTCCACTCTATCAAATGTTTTTGAAAGATCTAGTTTTAGTATTACATTTTGTCCCCTCGACCTTGCTCCAATCTTTATATCATTTTTAGGGCTAAATTAATGTTATTCATCATAAGTTTATTTTTTATGAATCCCGTTTGTTCCACAGAAATGATGGAAGAAAGAATCTTACTAAGTCTATTTTGGAGTAATTTAGTTAATATTTTATAAATCGTGTTATATAAACTAATTGGTCTAAAATTCTCTTCTCTTTGTGGGTTTGCTTTTTTAGGAATAAGTACAATGAATGAATTAGACCATGTCTTGGTGATTTTTGCACCTGTAAAAATCCAAGCGATAGCCAAGACCAACTCCTTTTTAATGATCGACCATGTCCGCTGGAAAAATCCATTATTCCAGCTATCAGATTCTGAAGCACTATCTTTATTGGTACTAAATATCATTTCTTTCACCTCTTCTTCACTGGAGGGTTCCTCTAAGGCTCTATTATCCTCATCCCCAACTTTTTTTTAATTTGTTGTATTAAAGTGTCTTTTCTGAGTGAAATGCGGTCACATAAATGACCTTTGAAAAATTCTTCTAATTCATTTTTAATTTCTTCTTCCTTTTCTAACCAAGTCCTATTTTAAAATTTTATACTTTTATTTTTCGCTTTACGATTCTAACTTTAGTCATTGTATTAAAAAATTTTGTATTTTTATCTTTGTCCTTTAATCATTTTATTTTTGTCTTTTGTTTTCAAACGACTTTCTCCATGTGCATTAGGAGTTTGAATTCTGCTTTTGCTTTACTCATCTCGGTCCTTGCTATATCGCTTGGACACTCTTCATATTTAATTTCTAGATTAGCTACGTTTTGTTCTGTCTCTTGCATTTTTGCATTAATATTTTCAAATACTTCCTTGTTCATTTACTTAAAGCTATATGCAAGTTACGTAGCTTTGTGTTCATTATTTGCATAGGATTACCTTTCACTGGTATTTTCCATGTTCCTTTTACTACATTGTCAAATTCTTTGTGCAAGCATCACTTATTTTAAAATTTAAATCCTCTGTGTCCCGCTGAACTCTTCGCAGTACAATCAATAAATGACTATGGTCTGAGCATGTCCTGCTAATGTGTTCCACCTTTATTCTTCTCATCTTATCCATTCATTTCATGTTAAGTAATACCCGATCTAATCTGGTCCAGATTACCCCCCTTCTTTTTGTATTATTGCACTAAGTAAATTTTGACCCTAGTTAATCTGCCTCTATTAGGCTTGAACTTGTTATAGCATTGTTAAATTGTGCTTCTGTTATCGCGTCCGGTTGTCTTCTTCCTCTTTTTTCTTGTGCATTTCTTATGACATTAAAGTCACCTCCAATAATCCACATAGCCTTTAATGCTGCTAGTACTTTCATCTCCTGCCAAAGTTATTTTCTTTTTTTTTTACAATTACTAGCGTATATTGCTGAGAAAATTAATTCCAGGTGTTCTCGTATTTTAAAGCTAACTAACTATTCATACACTGTGAATATTTCAATATCTATAGATTCATTCCACAATATCCATAATTCCAGGTGTTCTCGTATAATTTCAATATCCATAATACACTGTGAATATTTCAATATAACTGTTCATAATTTACTGTGAATATAGTAGGCCTTGTGAAGCCCAATTATTATTTTATATTTTTTAAGTTGCTCTAGTCTAACCATTGGTTCAGCTAAAAACATAATTTTAATCTTGTATATTTTTATTAATTTTTTAATTTTATTTATTATTGGAGTGTTCGCTACTCCTCTTATATTCCAGTACAATCTATTAAACATTCTTATGAGAATCTCGTTTGTGCTCTAGTGGTACATTTAGATTCATATTTCTTATTAAAATATTTATTCATGTTTCTTGCCGACTTACATACACTTGGTGGCGCTTGTTCTATCTCCTTTACTAATATTATTTTTTCCATGTTTCTATATATTTCTCTAATCATTTCCATTGCTTTTGCTCTATCCTGCGTGACTTCCTTATTCATATTCTGTTCATTCCAGACAGAATCATTTTGTAACTGAGGTATAATCATCTTATATACCTCCTTGCTGTAGTTCATGACTGGGCAGCTTTTGGTATTTATCTCATCTTCCGATAGGAGATCATCTCCTGCCCAATCAAAAACATCTATCTTTTTGGTTAGGTCTAAATGCATTTTCTTGCTCTTTCTTTTTCTTTTGCTTTCCCCTCCTACTCCTTCCCCCCTTCACTCTCTCTACTTTCTTGGCCATAATAGGACAACTTTCTAACTCCTTAAGTTATTTTTTAATTTTCACTATCTTATTATTTCTTATTTTCTCTTTCTATTTCCTTTCTATCTTTTCTTTCCTTTTTGTCTATTCCTTTTTTGATTCTAGCTTTAATCTTTCCTCCTCTCTTTCGATCCATGTTCCTACATTGTTATCCATTCTCATCTCATTATTTTCCTCATCTCCCTCCTTTCATTTATCCCCCTTCTCTACCCCTTCTCCTCTCTCCTCCATCCTTACTAACTCCCTTTGCCTATCTTCTTTCCTAACCCATTTCCTACCATTCTCTCTCCTTGCCTCCTCTGTTATTTTCTCTTCCTTTCTACCCTTACCATGTGCCATGCAGTCTGCCTCTCCATGCCCTAGTCTAAGGCAGTTTTGGCAATAACATGGCATGGATTCTGGTACAACTTCTTGCCAGAATCCATGCTCTAAATCGCTGCCAATCCACACTCTGTTAGGGGAAGGGCTACGAGTATCAACCTCTATACACACTCTGGCCATACTTGGCCGAGTGAAGTAAGATGTGACCTCATCAATAATCCATGGGTTACCCAAGTAGGAGGCTATTGAAAATAGGGCAAGCTTGTTAAAGAGGTGTAGCGGTAGTTTAGGTAAAGAGTGCCATACCAGAGTATATGGAGGTTCCTCCATGGGAGAGAAGTTTGGCGTCCACTTAAGTATGGGCATGGGGGACCCTGCAACAGTCCACTGACCTCTTATCCACAGCCGAATAAAATCATCATTTTCCTTAAACTGGAAGAGGAAGTGTCGGCCATCATATATTACAACCTTCACTGGCTCCCGAAGCTTCAACGCAGCGAGAAAATCGTATACTTCTTTGAAATCGGGCCTGCCGCGAGAAAAATTCCCAATGAGAGTGAGCTTGAATAGGGTAACAAGGTCTGGCAGCTCTTTCTCTGAAAAAACCACCGCCAGTGCCTCCTCCTTTCCATCAAACTTTGGGAATAACCATGCGGGTTCTTTGAACAATGATGAAAAGGCTTTTTTATTAAAGATTGAAGTCGAATTATCCATTTTCAAGCATGAAAGTTCTTCTAGATGTCATCGATATCGCCACCCCCTTTAGGGTTTGCTGGTAGGGCAAGGAATAGAAACCGGAAGCGAATAAATTCAAAGCATACTTACGAGATATGTTGTATGATTCTTATTTTTTTAATTAACTTTATTAAAAATAATGTCTACTCTTAATTTTTTAGTTGTTAGACACACACACACACAATCATCCTTCAAATTATTTATAATAAATATGGATGAGTTCGATTATAACTTGATAGAGAGTAAAAGTATCAAACGGGCCATGCCGTGTTGGCACGACCCAGTTTTTGGTGGCCCAGTTGGGCCACTGTGCCGTGCTGTGCTTAGCACGACACAGCTCAATAATGGCTGGTTTGACACTACCCATCCAGCTGTATTTGAGCCGGGCCTTGCCGAGTCTGGCCGGTTCGGGCTCGGATATTCCAGTCTATGCCCTAGCTAGGACTCCAAAGTTTGAGATTGACATGCACTCGACTCACCATCTCACCCCACCTCTCACTGGTTGTTGAATTATAGATTAATTATTTAATTTTTTTTTTTTTGCAAATTTTATGTTTTAAGATATTTTTTATGTATTGCGACATTACATTATTTATTTATTTTTTATACATCACAAAAAAATAAATTCATTAACACATGACAAAATATAATAAATAATCAAAAATGTCAAAAAAATACATTATTCTTCATTAAATCCAAAAAATAAAATAAAATAGCATAATGTCATAACTCACAATAACAACATAAAATAAAAAAAAATCAATCTCAATCATAATAATGCAAGCTTAATCCAAATGTCAACTGGTATAAATATGCAATTAATCATCATCACTTAATCATCTGATGGTATCACTATCGGTGAGCTCAACCTCCTCAAAATCCTGTGAGTTATCATCTGTCAGTAACTCATCTGCTCTTATTTTAGCATAATCCTGCATATCCAATCTTGAGTTCTTCTAATCCTTAATGTATGCTAGTATCTTAACGATATCTGATCGTAGTTTTGATCTCTCATTCGAAATCACATTGACTACAACAGAAAAAGCAAACTCAGTTGCTATGCTCGATATCAGAGGAGTTAGTAGATCCCGTGTCATCTTAGACAATATGATATATGTATACACATATAATTTTTATCATTATAAAATATTAATGTTCTTGTTATCGTTATGTAATAGGATTGAGCTGTAATCAATATCTAAGTATTGAGATAACTCACTCTTATTTGATAAATCACCTCATCATTTCTATCTTACTAATTGAATAAAGAAGTCATTGTCTTTGAATACAGTGTTCATGTTTGTACTCAGAGTTGACTATACCTGCTACTATACCTAATGTCATAGTATATAAATAACTCAGTCAGCTTATCATAAATGAATCTTTTATGTTAGTATTCCTAGTTCATGCATGAGAATATGTATGTCAAAATATTCTCCACCCCTTCAATTTTAATCAAATGGTTCATGCAGAAAACCAAATAATAAATAAAAAATATAGTATATCAGTATTTTAAGTACTTGGTTTTCTTCTCAACAGTCATGTCACTAAATATTAGGTCATCTCTAAATTTCTTAAATATGTCACTAATATTGCATATGCACATGTATGCAATACACGTGGTGAGAGTATACACTGACAAAAACATGTATGTCGTGTCATAAATTTTTTTTAGGAATTTTATAAATAAAATTTCTGTATTTTAATCTCTGTTATCAATAATTAATGTAGTCATAAGTTTGTCATTTTTATAATTAATGTAGTCAGATATCACGTGTTTGTTTCCAATACATGACTCTAATACTAGGTATGTGTAATTTTAATATCGTCTCACATCGATTTGAATTTTTTTCTTTTTTAGATCTGTAGATAAATAGAAATTATCAAATTCTAATTGTTTGTTAAACGTTCGAAGATATTTTAGTGAGTTACATATTTTTTTAAGTGAATAAAATAATATTCATCTTCGCTTGTACTATTATATTAATGATATGATATTTCTATCTAATGTGAAAAAAATTTTTCTAATGGCTCGTCTTTAATAGTCCTAACGAACATGTTAATGGCTACTCCAAGGAATCGTGCCGTGTCTGCCCTCCAAGGAATCGTGCCGTGTCTGCCCTCCAAGGAATCGTGCCGTGTCTGCCCTCCAAGGAATCGTGCCGTGTCTGCCCTCCAAGGAATCGTGCCGTGTCTGCCCTCCAAGGAATCGTGCCGTGTCTGCCCTCCAAGGAATCATGTCGTGTCTGCCCTCTAAGTAATCATGCCGTACCAGGCACAACACGCCAACCCGGTTAGGCCCGAAAAAAATGGGTCTGCCTGGGCTGGCTCAACCTGTTTGACACATATTAGATTATTAAAATTTTATTATTTTATTTTAAAATTTTGAATATTTTTATTGTTGGGAAATACTAATGATATATTATATATATGCATGATATATTTTATTTGATTATATTTTATTAATATTTAAAAATTATAGATAATATTTTTTTCATTCTTATTAAAATATATGATAAGTATTTTCTTTGACATTTTCATAGCAGCACAAATGTGTCTCATAAGAGTTTTTTTTACCATTTACTAAATTGAAACATACATACAAGAGGGTCAATACCTTCAAATAGAATACTTGTGTTCTAAAAAGAAAATATGAATATTATTTTGATTATTTTTTTTTATTCAGTTGTCCATTTATTTTTTGTCAAATCAAAACTAATAATTATATTTTTTGTGTTATTTCTTTATTCATTGATAAGAGATATGATAATACATATCATTACAGATCGAGTTTTAACAAGTCTTAATAATTTTTTTTGTTCAGTAAATTTTTTTATCATGTTGAGCAAATCTATTTTATTATAGATGTACATGCTTATGGATATAGCCTTCTCTATTATTTTCTTGACGTATGATAATTTTTTAATATCTTTTAGTATCAAGTGAAGATAATGTATGGGACATGGTGTCAAATACAAATATGATTTTTTTTAACTTTTCTATATAATTTAAACACATAATAAATAGATAATAAATGTAATAACTTATATAAATAAGTAAATGAAATTTTCAAATTAATTTATAAATATCTACCATCATATAATTTGAAGCATTGTACGTTATTACTAGAAGTGTCAAATTGGTTGTGCCATACTTGTACGATCTATTTTTGGGTGACCCAGTCAAGCCACTATGTTGTGCTGGGCATGACCAGACTTGGAAGTCATGTATTGCAGGGCACGACACGACACGACTGATTGTCTGCCTAGCCCAGCATGTCATGAATGACATGATTTTGGTCACTGTATTAAAAGGCGCATTCCAGGCGCGCCTTGATGCGCGCCTCAGGGCGAGGCGGCGGAAAAACGCGTTGAGGCGGCGGATAACAAAATCAAAAGCTTTCTCAACCTAAATCGAAAGCTCGAAAACTGATTGGGGAGAAAAGTAGAAAAGCTCAAAGCCGAAACCCTACCTCAAGCGGCCAACCATTTTTGCACGAAATCCCGATTTCCAGGTATGTCTTCTCCCGATTCCTCCGCCCTCGGCGTCCTCCCGATTCCTCCCCCCCTCGGCGACCTCCCGATTCCTCCCCCCCTCGGCGACCTCCCGATTTCCCCCCCCCCCCCCCCCCCTTGAATTTTTTTGTCTATTTTGTTAAATAATTTTAAACAGCCTTTCGATTTTTTTTTAAATTCATCTAAAAAAAATATTGACTTTTTAAAATTTAAATGAATTAAATTCTTTATTTTATTTTAAATTCCTCTAAAAAAATATTGGCTTTTTAAAATTTAAACCAATTAAATTCTGAATTTCATTTTTAAATTCCTTTCAATTATGTCTTGTTATTATTTTTTAGTCAATTATATTGTTATATAGAAATGTGAATATTATTATTGGTGTTTTTTTTAGAATGAGTTCCTCCAATTCAAAAAATTCAAGAAGAGATTTTGTGTGGAAATATGTTATTGAAGTTTCCGGGGAGTAATATTTGAGATGTAAATTTTGCAATCAAAGATGTGCGGGAGGGGTGAATTTTTAGTCAATTATATTGTTATATAGAAATGTGAATATTATTATTGGTGTTTTTTTTAGAATGAGTTCCTCCAATTCAAAAAATTCAAGAAGAGATTTTGTGTGGAAATATGTTATTGAAGTTTCCGGGGAGTAATATTTGAGATGTAAATTTTGCAATCAAAGATGTGCGGGAGGGGTGAATAGACTCAAGCATCACTTAGCCGGAACTCATCATGGTATGAAATCATGCCCCAAAGTTAGTGAAGATGTTAGATTGGAATGCAAAGAAGTATTGACCAATTTTAAGGATCAAAAAATTAAAAGAAATGAATTGCTCCAAGAAATTGCTATGAGTCCAACTTCAATGCATGAGAGTGCTTTTTCCAAAACAATAGGTGCCTTAAGGAGTGAAAGTGAGAGTGAGAGTGGGAGTGGAGAACCTATTCCTAGGGGACCCATGGATAAATTTACCACTTCACAACCTCATCAAAGTACTTTGAATTCAAGGTGGAAGCAAGAAGAAAGGAAGGAAGTGTGTAGAAAAATTGGTAGGTTTATGTATTCAAAAGGTCTCCCATTCAACACTGTGAATGATCCTTATTGGATTCCTATGATTGATGCAGTTGCAAATTTTGGGCCCGGTTTTAAGCCTTCATCTATGCACGAATTGAGGACATGGATTCTTAAAGAAGAGGTGAATGACCTAAGTATCATTATGGAAGATCACAAAAAATCTTAGAAACAATATGAATGTTCAATTATGTCTGATGGTTGTACAGATGGAAAGAGTAGGTGTCTTATCAATTTTTTGGTGAATAGTCCTGCTGGCACTTGGTTTATGAAATCAATTGATGCTTCTGATACAATAAAAAATGGAGAATTGATGTTCAAATATCTTGATGACGTGGTTGAAGAAATGGAGGAGGAGATTGTTGTGCAAGTCATTACTGATAATGCCTCTAATTATGTAAATGCTGGAATGAGGCTTATGGAAAAAAGGAGAAAATTGTGGTGGACTCCTTGTGCTGCATATTGTATTGATTTGATGTTGGAGGATATTGGAAAGGTCAATGTTCATGCTACTACACTTGCTCGGGCTAGGCAAGTAGTGAAGTTCATATATGGGCATACTTGGGTTCTTAGCTTGATGAGAACATTTACAAAAAATCATGAACTTCTTCGTCCAGCAATTACATGGTTTGCTACTTTATTTCTTACTCTCCAAAGCCTTTATAAGCAAAAGCAAGCTCTTATAGCAATGTTCTCCTCAGAAAAATGGTGTTCAAGCAAATGGGCTAAAAAGGTAGAAGGTGTGAAAGCTCGAAGTACAGTGTTGTTTGATCCAAATTTTTGGTCTAATGTTGCTTTTTGCATAAAGACTGCTGTTCCATTAGTTAGTGTCTTGAGAGAGGTTGATTCAGAGGAAAGACCAGCCATGGGTTATATTTATGAGCTGATGGATTCGGCTAAGGAGAAGATTGCATTTAATTGTGGGGGAGTTGAGAGAAAATATGGCTGAATTTGGAGGAAAATTGATGCAAGATGGACTCCGCAACTTCATCGACCTTTACATGCAGCAGGTTACTATCTTAATCCTCAATTGCGGTATGAGGATAAGTTCTCTAATGTTGATGAGGTGAGGAAGGGATTATTTGAATGCATGGATAGGATGTTGAATTATCAAGAACGTTTAAAAGCTGACATTCAATTGGACTCATTTGATCAAGCAATGGGTGAATTTGGGAGTCGTATTGCAATTGATTCTAGAACATTAAGAAGTCCTACAAGCTGGTGGATGCGTTTTGGGGGTTCAACACCAGAGTTGCAAAAGTTTGCTATTCAAGTCCTTAGCCTTACTTGCACTGTGAAAGAAATTGGAGTACGTTTGAATCGGTAATATTTCTATTTTTGTAAATTTTTATACATATATTTTTATTTCAATGTTAGAGAACTTTATTTCATTTTAACATATACATTTTTTTATTTTATTTTTTGTAGATACATACAAAAAAAAAGAAATAGACTTGAACATCAAAGGCTGAATGCTCTAGTGTATGTAAGGTACAACATTAGATTGAGAGAACGAAGTCTACAAAGGAAGCAAAATGTTGATCCGATTTTGGTAGAGGAGATTGATTCAGATGATGAATGGATTGCGGAGAAAGAAGATCCCCTCCTCCCCCTTGATCTTTGCTGGCTTCAAGATGATGAGTTATTCAATGTCGATGCTCTTAGAGTTGTGTCATCCAACTCCCAACAGACTCAAGCATCATCAGATCACATGATTTCTTCACATTCCTACAAAAGGAAACATAACGAAGTAACAAGTAAGTACTCAAAAATTGAAGTCATAAATTTGATTAAATTTAATAAAAAAACTTATAATATTTACACCTCATTAATAATTTATACTAGGTACAAGTGGAGGCAAATGCAAAGAGAAGGAATTCAATTTGACACTAATTGATGAAGATGAAGATTTACATGAAATGAGGTTACATGATAGTGGACATTTTCCTACTTTTGATACATTGGATGAAGATGATGATGACCTTGGAGAGGAAGATTTAAATTAAAACAATTTACTCTACTTCTTATTTCATGACTTGGTTATGTTTTTAAATAATCCTAATGAATTGTTTTCATGTTTTTATTTATGTTATTTTATTTTATATATTTTAAAATATTAATTAATTATATATTGTGAGGTTCAAAAAGCTTACGCCTCAACGCCTCGAGACTTACACCTCGCCTCATAAATACAAAAATGCCTCGTCTTACGCTTTCGCCTTTTAAAACTTTGATTTTGGATAGATTTTCACCTAACGTACCAGGTCATCTTGGGTCATATCGGATCGTGCCGTGTATGAGTTTCATTTAAAAAAATCTGTCACATGGATGTGATAAATATGTATAAATAAAAAATAAAAAAATCTACTTTAATAAAATGGGTTCAGGGTCGTGCCTAGCTTGACCCATGACCCATTCTCAGTTTTCTGTGATCCATGACCCATGATCTATTCTCAGTCCCGAGTCATGGTCGCAATGCCAGGTGGACCATGCCAATTGGCTAGGCAATGGGTTGTGCCTAGCTTGACATTAGGCATATCAGCCTCTAGTTCAGCTAGAGGTGTCAAGTGGGTTAGGTTGCTTGGGCATGACACAAGACATGGGCTAACTGAGTCGTGCCTAGCCCGACACGACACAATCCAAAATTGTGCTTGGACTTGGGTTGTGCTGGCCCTAAGTATGGCTCGTGCCATGCTGCGGTAGAGGCTACTGTGCCTAATGTCAGACCAGGTATGACCCGCATCTTTGATCCGTTAGCATGGTCTATCGGTACGGTAACTATTGACTAGGATAGTTGATCAGGAAATGGGCATGGTAACAGAAATTTATTTTATGAAAATTTTAAAGATTATTTATGATATGACAAACAGATATTCATCCGTGTACACTTCTACTACTTGTATTACACTAAAATGCATATACAATATTAGTAGTATGTTTAGCAAGTTTATTGATGATCTTACTTTTAGTATCATATCTGTTGAGATGAAAACTAAATACTTGAAGTAATTATCTGTCATTTTATCTCTTTATTGCAAAACTGCCTATTTAGATCATAGGGTTAGGGTGGAAGAGATAAATAATATTTTGATATATATATTTATGTGCATGAACCAAGAATACCAACATGAAAGATTCATTCACAAAAAATTGATGAATTATTTATATACTATAACATTAGGTATAATAGTAGCTGTAGTCAAATTCTGAGTATAGACATAGATATTATATTTGGAGACGATGGTTTCTTCTTTCAGTTAGTGAGGAAAAAATAATGTGGTGATTCGTCAAATAAAAGAGATCTATCTTGATAATTATATACTGATTATTATTCAATCATATCACCTAATGATAATAAAAAAATTGATATTTTACTATGATTGAAATCATATGAGTTCACTTATCTCCTGTTATCTAAGTTGACATGAGATTTATAGACACTTTCGGTGTCGAGTATATTATCAAAGTTTTTTTTTTGTTGTAGTCAATATTATTTTAGATAGGAGATCATGATTGTGGTCATATATTATTGAGGTACTTATATACTTTAAGGATTGAAAAGATTCGAGATAAGACATCTAAGATAAAACTAGACTGACAGTGCAAAAGTTACTGATAGATGATAACTCGTGGAACATGAAAGATGTTGATGCTACTGTTAATGATACTGTCAGACACTTATATGATGATGATAATTTGCATACCAACATTGATTAAGATTGGGATTGATGATTATATTTTTTGATTTTGTATATATATATAATTTTTATGTTATTATTAATTTTTATTTCATACGATATGATTTTATTATTATTTATGATTATATATACTTTTTTATATTATTGTTCTTGTTTATTTTTTTCATTTTGGATGATAAAATTTTTTTGAATTTTGAAATAAAATATTTATTTTAGTTTTTAATTTCACAACATTGCACTTATAAATTATAAGAATAAATTAAAATATTTATTTAATTCATTATTGTGGTGATGATCATGGTGGTTGGTGGCTGTGGACGGTGCTTGTGGTGTGGTCCCACCACCCACAAAATTGGCATTACTCGACACGACCCAAAATGACTCAGCACAAAATACATGATTTTGCTTGGATTTGAGCTAGTCATGTCATGCTCGCCCGGATAGACTACAAGGCGTGCCATGCTAGGCATGACATGACTTCTTTATCAGGCCTTGCTCAGCACGACATGGTGGCCTGACCGAGCCACTCAAAAATGAGTCATGTCAGTATTACGATTACCCAACCCGTTTGATATCTCTAGACCCAGCATGACACGAGTCTGGATCATTTCATGTCTTGGGATGATATGATCCAGGTCCAGGCATAGTTTTGGATCATTTCATGTTGGGCCATGCATGACTCAGTTGGGCCGGGCCGGGCCGTCCGACCTAGAGGTGTCAAACGTGCCGGGCCGGCCCGACCCTGCACGAGGCACGGCACGGTTCGGCCGTGCCTGGGCCGGCCCGGCACGATCAAAAAACGTGCCCGGGCCCGTGCCGTGCCCGGGCGAACAAAGCACGTGCCGTGCCTGGCTCGGCACGGCTCGTGCCTGGCTCGGCACGGCTCGTGCCTGGCTCGGCACGGCTCGTGCCTTGGCACGGCACGCCGGCACGCGTGCCTGCGTCGTGAGTCGTGAGTCGCGACTCACGAGTCACGACTCACGGTCACGACTCACGAGTCACGACTCACGAGTCACGACTCACGGTCACGACTCACTGAGTCGTGACTCGTGACCCAACCCGGCCCCGCCCCCGGTAAAAAGACCGCGGGTCGGGTCCAAACAGACCCGCCCCGACCCGCCCCGACCCGCCTGCCCTGCCTTGCAGTGCGCCCGTGCCCGAGCGGGCCGGCACGGCACGGCCTTGCCGTGCCCACGGGCCGTGCCGTGCCCACGGGCCGTGCCGTGCCCACGGGCCGTGCCGTGCCCACGGGCCGTGCCGTGCCCACGGGCCGTGCCGTGCCCACGGGCCGTGCCGTGCCCACGGGCCGTGCCGTGCCCACGGGCCGTGCCGTGCCCACGGGCCGTGCCGTGCCCGAATTTAAAAAACCGTGCCGTGCCGGGCAAGGCACGGTAGCACGGCTGGGCACATGAAAAACGGGCCGTGCCGTGCTGGGCCGGCCCGTTTGACACCTCTAGTCCGACCCAATTTATACTTTTAGTTATTACTTGAATAATATTGTCTTTACCACCTTCTTTCTCTTAATATCAAATAATTAAAATCATTTTTCTTTCATATTGATCATAGAAAAAATATTAATAAATTTTAACAAACATATTATCTTTTGAAGATTTACCAAGAAATTTAACGATAATATTTTATTCTTATAAGTCTAACAATCTGATATAATTGAATATTTATTTTACTTTTATTCTATAAAATAATCTTTCATTTAATTCTTTTTAAGATTTAATTTTTTTTGAAGTTAGTAACCATTACTTCATGGTAACTTGGTCCCTTGTAGCTAATACTATATTGGCCAGTTGCTTCAAGTATTGGTTGAAACAAATATTATTTACTACATCAATTGGAATTAAAATATTATACATTTATTTATAAAATAATATTTCATTTTTTTCCTTAAATATTTTCTTGTATATATTGTTGATAGTAGTTTAAATATATATTTTTTATTTTTTACAATTCTTTCTAGATTATAAGTGAAGACTGATCCATATGACCTTTATGCCTTAGTTTCTTTAAGATTATTACTAACATCACTTCCTCCTTCATTGCGATCATTACTAGAAACTTCTTTTCCTTTCATTTTGTTTGTAACATATGAGTCATCATCATTATAATTTTGGATGCCAAACATAATCTCTTTCATATTATAACTCACAAACCTAATTTATAAATTATAAACATATTCATTGTTTTCTAAACAATTAAAAATATTTTAAATATTTGTTCTAATTATTTAATAATTTTCATAATTTGTTTTTAAATAGAAAAATATTTTTTTTCTATTTTGTACATAAATTTCTGAAACTTTTTTTTTTTTTCAATTTTTTTTTTGAAAAATTTTTCAAGGTTTTAACAATTTTTTGAGCATAATTTTTCTTTATTTTTTAGCATTTTTTCACAAGTAATCACAACAGAAATAGGAAAAAAAATTGAGTCTTATTTTACCTCGTCATTGTAACTTTAAAAGTGTATTTGAAGGATTTTTGAGGGTTTAGCCTGCAAAACTGAGAAATAAATAGGTTTTTATAAGCTTGAGGGTTCAGACTCAAAATGATATCATTTTTATTGCTAAATGATCAAATCGATGTTGTTTTGACAGTGTTATTCTTTAAATATCAGTAACTCCAAAATGACATCGTTTTGTGGTATTTTAATTTTTAAAAAATATTAAAATTCAATCCAAAACGACATTGTTTTGGCTTGGATTACGGGAGGAATTTTGTTGCCTTTCATCCTTATGCCTCACCTGAAGTGAATCTTTTTTTCAAGAGTGATGGTGCTTGAGCTTGAGGTGCACCTCAGGTATGCTTTTCATAATTATGATTATTATATCAATATACACAATGATATATATATATATATAAACACACAAAATAACTTTGCTTGTATGAGTTATGCTTGTATTGCCATTCCTAACATCGAATAAAGGTGTAGGGTGTGTATTTGAGTGTATGGATGTGGTTGTGTGGGAGTGTATGGGTGTGGTTGTGTGCTGATGTACGGGTGTGTGTGGGTATGTGTGTTAGTCTCTCTGTGCATGTCTGTGTATTAGTCATCGTTTGTGTGAGTTATTTGTGCATTGTTGATCCCAAACTCGAATAAAATAGAGTTAGTTTCTGGTTTGCATTTAGTCTTACTATAATTGTTATAATTTTTTTTATGAATTCTGAATTATTGATATATATCTATGTTAGAAAGTTTTTCACTTTAAGTAACACACTACATAATTTGAATGTAGTGACTTGACAAGTACCACTACAATTTTATAGTTAGTTGATATTATGAAGTATAAAAATATTAATATAGGATATTTATAAGATTAAGTGGAAAGATGAAAAATCTAGAGATTTTAATTGTTATCAGCTCTAGTATGTGGGGAAGGAAATAAATAGGAATGTTAGTTGGGATAATTATGAACAAATATTAAAAAACCAAAATTTTATAAGTCAAAAGAACTAGTGATAGAGTTTTAGAAATGAAACAAATAGTGGTGAATAGATCCAAAATATGAATACTGTTTATGCTCAACAAGTAGAACCAAGTGAAAAAATGAAAATTTATTGCAAGACATATATGGATTAATGTATGGTTTACTAAAGGAATAAATGATGATAATTTATTGAGTTAAATGAGCATTTAGGGGCTAGTAACATGAATGATGAGATGTACGTTGGATGATATGAGTTTAGAAAAATGAATGAAACGTGAAGAGTAATTTTATATCTTGTTTTAACCTATGCATTTCTATAATTAATATATACTTTAAGAAGAGAGAGAAATACCTAATGATCTTCAAAAAATCATTTTAATATGAAATTAATCAACTTTTTTTTTCATTAGGAGATCAGATAAAAGATTATGTAAATATTATATAAAGTGAATACTATTGGAATAAAATAATAATGTATATATAAAAAAAATATCTAAAAAGATTTTATTATTCTAAAGAAAAATTTTACTTGCATGGAGAAAGATAGTGGTGGAAACATAATGTTGAACAAATTTTTAAGGAGAAATTTATTTGTTTTAAAGATATAAAGTTGAACGAAAATGAAGAAGATATAAAACTTTATGAGGAAGTAAAAAAAGCTAAAATAGTGGTGAATTAAGATAAAATATTATTATCTTGATTTATAAGAAAATAAATGTTCAATGTTGTAATAACTATCAAAATATTAAATTCTTGAGTCATATTATAAAACTTTTAGAAAAATTAAATTAACACAAATTAAAAAAATGAGAATTTCAGAGAATTAATTTGGATTTATATCAAATAAATGTGCTATGGAGAATAATGGATTAAATATCAAAGACTTATGTATAATCTTTATTGATTTGGAGAAACTTTATAATGGAGTTCCACGAGACTTGGGTAGGTGAGTATTGTGTAAGAAATGAGTATTAATAGTGTATATTGAACTAATCAAACACATGCATGAGTGAATTATGCTTAGAGTTAGATTAATTAAATGCATCACTCACGAGCTCCTTATAGTTGCGATACTATACCAAGGATAATCATTTTGTTTTTATATTTTTGTACTAATTTTAAAAGAATTGATAATATACCTCTAAGAAGACATTCTTTGGTGTATGTTATTTGCAAATAATATACTATATTCGTTCTGAAATGATAGTCCTATTCACTCACTTAAAAAATAAAGAGTCAAATAGTAGGAAAATCCTGTGACTGTATTTTTTGCGAAGATCTTTTCAAGGGCTTTTGATTGGTGTATAATTTGACAATGTTATGTTATGTACAGGACCCGCTAACTGGATATTAAAACCAATTAAATTAAATGTAAACAGTAAACTTCAATGATAAATAATTTGATCTTAGCTTCTTCAATGCCATCCAGTCCCTTTCGCATCTACAGACAACTAAGGATATCAACGAACTCAATGCTGCAGTGTAAAATTCTTTCTGGTAATACTATTTGGAGAAGCTCAATGATGTCTTTTTGATATTACAGAAGTGCATGGAAGCCATCAATGATAAATAATTGGTTCGACGAGCCTTCCTGTGACTGTCAGCTGTAACCAGGAAGTCATCAATATAGTAAAATTGACTTTACAAATGAATTAAACTTTACTTTATCATATCGGACCATTATTTCGGAATAAATTATTGCGTGATATTGGACTATCATTTCGGAATGGAAGTGGTATTATTAGTTGATGAAACTAAAGAAGAATTAAATATGAAATTAAAAATTTGGAAGGTTTTACTCAAGTCCAAAGGATTTAGGATTTGTCACAGTATGTAGAAATATTTGAAATATGATTTTAATTATGTTAAGAGTGATAATGATCTAATAATCAAAAATGAGAAAATAAGAAATATCAGATATTAATAATTTCAATTACCTAAATTATATATTAAGTAAAGACTGATAAATTGATGATGTTATATAGCATAAGATTAATGTCAGATGAACCAAACTAAGAGCTGTATCAGAGACTCTTTGTGATAGATGAGCATTAAATAAATAATAAATTAAAATTTCATAGAATAGTTATATGACTAACCAAATAGATTAAAGGATGAGTATAGTAATAATGAGAATAATATGATATACATGTTGTAAGATTAAGAATAATAAAATTATAAATTATAAACAATGATTTGGTCACATGCAACACAAACCTCTAATTGCACATGTTATTAGAGGTGATTTGGTCACATGGAGCACAAACCTCTAATTGCACATGTTATTAGAGGTGATTTGGTCACATGGAGCACAAACCTCTAATTGCACATGTTAGAGGTGTGAATTTGTTCTAGTGGATGGAAAAAAAGAATTATATGTAAGCTTAGAAGGAATTATATAAAAATTATAAACAATGATTTAACAATTAAATGGATTAATATAAACATAGTTTTTATGTGTTTGTGTGAATATATAATAGAAATTTCAAATTGATCAATATATAGTGAAAATGTTTCCTTTTGCAATATGCATATTAATTTTTCTTTTTCCAAATGCTTTTTTTTGTGTCCGTATGTGTTTTTTGTTTGTCAGTTCTCTTTCTCATTTTTTCGAGACCCTAAATCACCATCTCCTGGATATAGAGGTGTCAAGTGGGTTGGGTAGCCCGGACTCGACCATAGGCATGGCTTGATTGAGCCGTGCTTGGCCTGGTACGACATGATCCAGAACCGTGCTTGGGCCCATGCCGTGCCGTGTTGGCTCGAGGCACGACTCGTGCTGTGCCGGGTATGGGTTGGTCAGCTTTGTCCTTGGTCAGGCACGACCCGGCTGCTTGATCCGAAAGCACGGTTGGGTACCATCCTCTAGAACTCAAGCTGGGTATCGGACATGGTCCAATTAGGCCGACTCTGACTTTTCAGCACTCATTTTTTTTAAAAATAATTTTTTATTAAAAAAAACCATTTACTCGTGATCTCGACCCGTCGCGTCGCCTTGCCTCACCCACTCTTCTGAAGCCGAGACCCGATCTTGAACTCGAAGGCTTGATTTTGAACCTTTTGGAACCAACGACATGACCCAGCACGAACTCACCACGGCTTGACATGAATTGGCCTGAATTTGGTAGATTAAGGCCAGTCGGGCCATGCCGAGCATGTCTTTTTTGAGTCGTGTCATGCCTGACACAACATGACCCACTTGATACCTCTACCCAAATATTTGGGAAACCACTTGATACCACTTGATACTTCTTGTATTAGACCCATGTGAGTAAACACTAGGAAATGATTTTGAAATAGAATTTCATTATATTTTTGGCTCATTAAGCATTAACTCTAGGATCAATCATAGTTTTCCAATGTGTTTTTGAACTATGTTATGAAGCATGTCTCATGGCAAGGCATGTGAAAATGTCTTGAAGCATTGAAAAAAAGCACGACTCTTGAAAGCATACACCTTTGGAAGTGAGGCGAGATTGAAGGGTAGAGGTGTCAAATGGGCTGTCAACCTAGGTACGGCTCGAAGCCCAGCATAGTTCAGGCGTGCCTGGCCCGACATGGTACGCTACTGTAGAGTGTTTGGGCCCGTGTCGGGTGGACCCTTGGCACAAAATTGTGCCGTGCCATGCTGAGGGTCATAGGCCCGCATGCCGTGTAAGACACGACTCAGGTGCGTGGCATGTGCGCACGGCATGGGCGATGACGTGCTGATCGACACACTACGGCTTACGTAGCGATGCCCAGTGGGGAATGAATGGTGACGTTCGATGGGCAACAACGGTACGCCGGCACAAAGGGGAAATCCTAATTTAATTTTTATCTAGAATGGCTTGATCCGACCCGAACTGGCTTGACCAAACCTGAACCGGCCCGTATCGACCCGAATCGGCCCTTACTCGAGCTGATTTAGGGCTTTGGGCCATGCCATTGCCATGCCTGCCCTCTAGTGAACCGTGCTGTTTCAGGCACGGCACGCGAGCCCGGTTGGGCCTGAAAAAAATGGGTCGGCCCGATCCTTTTGGAACCTCCACTGAAGTGCAACTTGATCGCATTTTTTACCCATGAAAATAATTTTTAAAAATTATTTTCATGTGTTTGTGGCAACTTATGTGGCTATACAAATGAGAAAATTTGTAGCTTGATTGAAAGGTTTGGCAAACATAAATTCAAATAAAAGCTACAAAATGAAATGATGTCTCAAAGTGGCAATATAGTGCTCAATCTCAAAAAAAAAATAGTGTTTTTTTTTTTTATTTTAAATCAATTAATTTATATATTTTATATTAAAATTCTAATCAAAACTCATGAAAATAATTTTTTTAATTGTTTCAAAAAATTATAATTTTTTTTAAAAAATTATACTAATTAAATTACATGTTATTTAAATTCAGGGAAAAACTACATAATTTTTAAATTACATATTTTTAAAATTCTTATCAAAACTCATGAAAATCAATTAAATTATATTTTAAAACTCATGAATAATAAATTATAATTAAATTCTGATCAATTATGTATTGTTAGTTGTTATTGTTATATATAAATTTGATTATTATTATTAATTTTTTATAATTTGTAGAAGTTTAAGAAATTAAAATTAAGCTTTAGCTTAATATGAAACAACATACATTAATGCCCCCATATAGAGGGTCACATTGATTGGGGCAACCCATATTTTAAATGCTCTCATTATATACTAAAATAATAAAAATAAAAGTGTAAAAGTAAAATTAATTTTTTTTTTACATATATTAATGTTTTTCAACTTGATCGGTAAAAATTCAATATATTAAGGTTGAAGGAGAAATAAATTATGAATAAGTTTGAACTAATAATTTGACTAAGATAAACTTTGTGATAAATTAACTAAGAAATATTTTTTTCCTAGCTTACTTAAAGAGAATAATGACATATGGGTTGAGAAATATTCTCTTTAATTGACTTGAGAATAATAATAAAAATAATTGAAAAATATTATTGCCTAAGGCCTAACCAATTTTTGAAGAATAATAACAAAATAACTATGAAGTATTCTCTCTTAGTTGACTTAGTGAGTTTAATGACAAAAAAACTGATATATATACTTTAATAGCTGACATAAGAAGAATAATAGTAGGGGAAATTGAAGAAATATTTTCGCATAACTGGCTTAGTGAGAATAAATGACAAAATAAGAAGCAAAATAAAAATCTTCCTCTAGCCGAATTGGGGAGGATAATGGTAAATCCAGATACACAACAAAATTGCCTTTCTCTAATTGAATCGGAGAGAAATATATACTGATAGAATAATTGATTAAATAATAGTTCTTCAAAACTTTTAGAATTATTTTCATAGCCCGCTTTGCTGATTAAAGAAAAGTCAAGAATAAAGACATCTTCCCCTCTATAGCTCAGAGGTCTAAATCTATTGTAGTCCCTCCCGTCCAGCTGTATCCTATAATCCTAAATTCACGGTGCTCCTATCAATAAAATTTGTGCTTTAGTTATCACAAAAAGTTGGAACATAGTCTGTAGGAAGGTGTTGCTGGTGTATGAGATATGCAGGCAGGTTTCCCCGACGGCACCATCACTGACTGTCATGCACTTTAAAAACCACGACCTGTTCATGTGTGACACTGGATCTTTTTTGTTTCCACAACTTCCAATCTTTATTGCCTCTCACAGAAAAAGGTGAGGATGATCTATACAGATGGAAAATAAAGTAGCAGAAGGTTTCCTGAATTGAGTGAAAGCTTTGGAAATTGACGGCTTTATAATATTCAATGGAAATGTACATGCCATCAGCATAATACTTGGGAAAAAAATTGCCGTCTGAATTCTGATGGCAATACTCACCAAATGTCAAGAAGAGAGGCTTGTCTGGACACTAGTTTTTCCACAACAACAACTCAATGGCCATCTATGCATACACATGCAAATTTATAGAACACAGTGGGTGTTCCAAAGTGGGGGGGAGTTGGTGCACAGTGAGTGTCCTCTCATCTTGGAGTTTTGGCCCTTTTTCACCCACAAACTCTCTTTGAGTTTTCACCCCCTTTTTGGCCTCCCTCCGATACTATGTAGAAAGTTTGTGAAGTTAAAATTTAATTTTTTTTAACTGAATAACAAACAACATACATTAATGTTTTTATATAAAAAGACATACTGATTGAAGCAGCCTATCAGTTAGGCGCTGCCATCGAATATATAAATAATAAAAAGAAAAGTATAAAAGTAAAATTAAATTTATTTTCTCAATTTCCAACAAAATAAATATCTTATATATTAATTAATTATATAATATAGATGTGTTTAAAATATCACTTATATATTGGATCTCATAAGAATTTTTAAGATAAACATGCTTGGTCGTGATCACAACTAAGATGATTGACAAGTATCGAAGTTTATTATATGCATCTATCCTGAGGTTGGTAAGGGGGAATTAGGGGGAGGGTGAAAAAAAAAATAAAAAAAAAAGTTAAAAAAATAAAAAAAAAGTTAAACAAATAAAAAAAATAAAAAAAAAATTAATTATATAATATAAGTCTAAAAAGTATTATGCCTCAATTCTTCAAAACTTATTCTATGCTTCACGAACACAAGAATTATCTTGTTTTATGCTTTTGTATTTAAAAACTATAATGTAACTCTCATCCACAAAAATACCTTGCATGGTTTGGAAGCTCGTATGTGTCAACCAAACATGCCTAAAAATGGACAACATGGTATGGTTCAATGACCTTTCACAATTTGAACCCATGCATGCTAGCCTAGGTGTAGTCTAGTCTAGCCTAATCTAGGTTTGATCCAAGCTAACCTAGGTTTGGTCCCCCCAGCTTACTTTATTGTCTGGTTAAGGCTGCATGGGCCGGTTTTGCTGGTTGTGCTCTATTGCTTTTTTTGCTGCACTTGGGACATATTCCTTAGCCCAACATAGCCAGTGCCATTCCTCTTGCTATCCCACCACTATACTAGGCATGGGTTTGATTGTGTTGGGTCATGATTGAAATAATCATTTGCATGTCATGCCACAGACTAGGCTTAGTCTGCCTGACATATTTTCCACCTATAATTCATGCACATAGCTAAGCAATAAAGTAGTATAATGGTGAAATAATATTTTTAAATATTTTTTTATCTCAAATATTAAGTTATTAAAATATAAATATTCTCTATATTATTTAAATACATTACTAATATTGTATATGTACTTAAATATAATGCATGATATTGAAGTATATACAGACAGATACAAATTTATTGTATCTTAAATAATTTTTTAAAATTATAAAAAATAAAAAAATTATGTTCCAATCAAATTTATTTATTACGACTTTCTTATTTTTAAATTCATGAAATCGGATATAATATATTACTAATCAATAAATTAATCAAATATGAGATATATTGAATTCCAATGATGTTTTACTTCAAGTTATTTTCTTTATGTCTACTGACTTGTATACATAATAAAATTTTTATTATTTGCTAGATATTTTAATATGTTGTAATGAATTTAATATATATTATAGAGAGTGAGAAATTAATTTTATGTTATCTTGTACTATTTAGCTTATGATGTGAGAGATACATTTAACATAAAATATGTTAGCTAGAGGATCCTCCCTGATCATTCTTATGAATAAATATATTATGATAATATTATTTATAATATTATTAAATATTATGCTATATATTTTATTTTATATTTTATATTTTTTAAAAGTGTTAATTAGACATTCATACATAATAATGTCATTATGAGAATATACTATTTCATGAAATTCTAATATTTTATATAGTTTTCAATTATAATCAACATGTTGGATGGTGACACATGTGAAATACATGTTGTTGAGTATTTTATATATCAGATGTTAATGATAATGTTTTATTATACATTCTAAAATCTGAATTATTAATTATTTATTAAATTTATATTTTTTTATAATATCAATTATATGCATTGACGTAGAAATCTTATGATATGTCGGTTAGATATATTTTTGTATATAATTTTTAAAACAAGAATTTTAAAAACATAAATAATTATTATATGAAATGTATTCCTCAAATGCAATTATATAATGGTGAAAAGTGATTGGGACAAACCTAAATCAAATATTTTTATTAATAGTATAAAAATAAAAATAAAAAGAAATGTATACTGCAGTAATGGTGATGCCTTTTCAAAGTCTTTTTGAAGATGTTCGTTAGTTACTATTCTCTCTGAATATAAGTTATTATAATAATTTTATCATTAATTTTTTTCTTTATGAAAAAATAACTTATCACTATGTATTTTATTTGCTCGTGAAATATCAGATTAGGAACTATATTGCATATTATTTGAATATCATAATAAAGTGTAGTGGGAGAAGAGAGTGAATATTCAATTTCTTTGAGTAGTTGACTCATCCAAATTATTTCGCAAGTAATTATTACCATTGCTCAGAATTTTATTCTGCATTAAAAATCAAAATAATTGTTTGATCTTATTCTTTTAAGAGATAAACTTATCTTCAATAAAAATATAAATTCTTGTTGTAGACTTTATCTGAATGTATGTTAATAGCCAATTCAAATCTGAATACTTAGTCAATTGTAATTATTCATGTTATGTAAAAAAACTCTTAAGTCTCGGAGACTTTTTCATATTTACAATAAGTATATTATTTGTGCATATTATATTTTTAATCTAATCATAATTAAATAATTAATATTTTTTATGATTTTCTTATAAAATTGAATGAATTGGAATGGTCGTGTTAGAAATAAAATTAGTATATAGATCAATAATAGCATCTACCTAAGAACAACTCAAAATATTAACTTCTGCAATACTATCAAGTACATATATTTTATATGATAATATGATATATCTCGTATAATAAGTAAGCTCTATACAAAGATACTATTTATGTCTTTTAAGATATTTCGTCTGAATATATGTCTGTAAGTATTTTTTGAGTTAAGTGATCGTAGAGGTGTCAAACAGGCGATGTGGGTTTGGTAGGACCCGAATTTTGGTGGCTCAATCATTGTAGGTCAATACATTATGGTCTGATGGCATACCATTCTGCACTGGGCTTGCTGGGTTGTGCTGGGTTTGGGTGGCTTTGGTATGGCACCACCACTGGCCTGGCCAGCGTCCAGTGGAAGTGGACAGTGCCAAGGTCCTGCCTAGTGACCAAAGGCCCATGGCCCACTTACCAGTGCCCGCTGGCAGTGGCGGAGGCACTGCTCAGCGGGCACTTGCAGTGCACCTGCAGCACTTGCACTGCATGCTGCAGTTGCAGCTGCAGTACTTCATACTGCAGTGGCTGGCTGTTAAATGTGGAACACTGGCCCTGTCACGTGCCACAACAACCACCCACCCCACTCCTGCTGTAGCAGTGTTCACCGGCAAGCCAATGACACTGTGCAGTGCAGCTGCATAGTTGCTGCACTGATATCATTTTTTTTTTACTTTAAACTTTTTATTTTTTATAAATATAAACATCAAAATTAAACTGCACTGTAATGTATATTAAAATCAATAAAATTAATAAGACTATAACTCTAAAAAATATACATATGTTTAATTTTTTAACATCGTCACATCATATGACAAATAACAATAAATTAAAAAAGTTTAAAATTTAAAATATAAGTACATCAGCAAAATAAACATATATTGCATATCAGTCCTTTAAGTGATTGAGTTTAAAATTTGTAATCAGTTTATGTTAGTAGTATAGTTTAGATTATCACATTTGATTTTGAAGTTAGTGTCATTCTCAACATTCTCAATATTGTCGCATAAATTATTATCCATTAATAGTTCTTTTACTCTATCTTGAGTAATAATATTTGAATGTTCATAGTCCTTTAAGTATGAAAATACTTCTATGATATTTAATTGTAGTCTTGATTTTTTATTTAAAATAATATTTATATTCTCAAAAAAAGTAGAGTTAGATACTGTGTTAGATATTAGAGAGGTCAATAAATTATGTGTATTCTTAGATAAAATGAGATAAGTAAATTTTTATTATTATCATGTGATATAATAAAATAAAAATTAATATTAAAGTATCGAGATAGTTTGTTCATATGAGATGAACTACTCCGTCATTTGCTTTTTGTTAACTAATTAAAAATGACATTATCTTCGAATATGATATTTATATTTATACTTGCAGCCTCTTTATAACTATCATATCTAGGATGGTAATATATAAATATGATAGTTTATTTTTCATGAATGCAACAAGTGAGTTCTTCTGCTTGTTAATTTAAGTGAATATTTATATTGATATATTTTTTATCCTTTATACTTTAACCTTATGATTTATATATACATTTAAATATATTATTAATATTGATGTAGTCATATATTATATATTGGTAGCCAATACATAATTATAATATCAGGTATTTATAATTCAAATGGTATTTGATAGCCATTTGAAATATCTTTTGTAGGCTCGTTAACAAACATAATGTATGTAACTCATTATTTGTTAGGTGTATTAAAGTATTTTAGCGAATTTCTTATGTTTTTTAATGTGAGAAATATTTTTTATTTTCGATTATACAATCAAGTTAATTACGTGTAAATTTACATAATATGAAAAATATTAACTAAGAGCACATCTTTAATAATTTTAGCAAATATATTAATGACGACACTATTATTTATAATATTATTGAATTTTATACTAAAAATTTTATTTTGAATGTCATTTCTCATAAATGTTATTATCAGACACTATGTGGTGGGACCATCATGAGGAGTAAGTATTTAAAGAAATTTTAAAGATTTGTTTTTAATTTTTTATAAGAATTGGCATAGAAGATAGTAAGACATACGAATGATGTGTCATCACAACTATTGCACATAACAGACATCATGAATATCATTCTATTATATTTTTAATTCTTTAATTATTAATTATTTTTCTAATTTAAAATGTTTCATTATATAATTTATACTGGTGGACTTAGAAATTCCAAGATAAGTGAGTTAGATGTATGTTTGTATAATTTAAACTATTTTATGATTCTCTAAAAATTTAATTAAATCTATACTAATAATTAATTTAGTTATATTTTACCTCCCAAACTTATTACAATAGATTAAAGAGAGTTAATGAACTTAAAATTAATCTAACTTCAAAGATTTTGAACTTAAGTTAGATTTGTTTGAGATATAATGTATCATATTTTTTGATATATTAATCGGAATGAGGAATGTTTCTTAAAGTGATCAATGCTATCAATACTCTTATATGTATATATATTTTTATAATATATATACCATATTGAATTATCTTTAATTTTCTTAGCATTTTTTTTAATTATGTTAAAGTGTCTCTAGATTATTAAATTCCATCTAATTTTAAACTAAAATCAGCATGTCCTTTATATATGTTAAACATATTATTAATATTCCATAAATACCTAAGTGTGATATAAGTGGTGATAGTATACACAGACGAATACATGTTCGTCATATTATAAAAAAATTTCAAGATTTTTAAAAATAAATTTTTTTTCTTTTAGTCTGAATTATTAATAATAAATTTGTTATTCTTTTTATTGATATAGTTAGATATTACAAATTGGTAGCTAATTCATTATTATAATATCAATACTTATAATTCAAATGATGTTTGAAATCCATTTAAGATAGTGATACATGCGAATGATGTGTCATCATAATTATTCTAGATGTCAGATATTATGAATATTACTTTATTATATTTCTAAGTTTATTAATTATTAATTATTTTTTTAATTTAAAATATTTTATTATGTAATTCATACTGGTGGACTTAAAAATGCTAAGATAAGTTGGCTAGAAATATGTTTGTATAATTTGAATATTTTATGTTTATCCAAAAATTTAATAAGAAGATTCATACTAATAATCAATCTAGTCATATTTTCTCTCCGAAACTTATTAAAATAGATGAACTTGAAGTTAATCCAATTTCAAAGATTTCATTTCTAAGTTAGGTTTGTTTGAGATGTATTATTACATATGTCCAACTCTAATTAATTTTTATTAAATTCACTATTTATCAATTTTTAATGTGTGGAACTTGTTTGCAAGTGGGAGAATGAGAGAAATATGTTATAATTTTGTACTTAATTTTTTTAATTTATTTATTAATCTAAATAAAATAAATTATTTAAAATTCAATCAAAATGTGTACTTTAATTTTTTATGCACAAGTACTTTGAATATTATATTTTGTATTCATATGCTTAGAGGGTATTGCTCGTCGTGACAAGTAAACTATCATCTGTACTATGATATGCAAAATCAAATTATTAATTATTTAAAAAATGCAAAAAATAGAGTACAATATTAATTTGAGAGAAATACAGGAGAAAAAAAGAAAAAAAGTGGAGAAGAGTTAACATATTAACTGTGAAAAACAAATATATGAATTAGGTATTCTTATATAATTTTTTAATTAAAAATATATATAATTTAATATTTTTTAATATTATTTAAGATATAAATCTGATAGTTATTGGATTTTTAAATTGCATGAGCCATGCTAACATGGGATAAGTCGTGCCATGGACGGCACACCCATGGTTCATGCATGATTCTAAACCATTCAATGCTAGACCTAACATGATTGAATTGGGTCATCCTTGATGTTGTGCCTTTGCCGCTTGACCCATTAACACATCTAAATGATTCTTAACTCATAATTTTACATAATCATAATATTATATACATAGATAATTAGTAAAATTATTGCGTAATCATGTTTTATATTAAAAACAATCTCATTGTTACATAGCTGTAACAATAAAATTATTTTTTATGAAAACCTTATAAATTATGCTTGATGTCACTCATTCATGCTATATAATATCTTTTTTTAACAATCTATAAATTATATTTGACTGTATTACTTGAAATTTAGTTGACTATTCTATATATACCTTCTCAATATTATCGTAAAAAAATATATTTTTCATGTCTAGTTGTTATATTCTCTAACTCTGAGATTCTACAAAAGAAAAATCCATATTTTATCATCTAGGGTTGTCTTCACATTGTATATCTACCTGTAACCAACGACATAGTGAGAAGGATATGCATTTATTTCATAATGGTTTGTTGACATTCTAAATAAGATATTACTTCAGAAAGAGACTTGAATATATCAATATTATAAAGAGAAGTAATAAAAGAAACACAAGAAAAAATAATGTGGGAGAACGACAATACCTGCGAAATTTTTTACTTAGTACAACTTATTTATTCTTTTCAAAGAGTGATTAAAATGTCATGACTAAAGGGATTGTTGTTGCAGAATTTGTGACTCCTCGGTAGGCCATCTCTTGTCTGGGCAGGTTGAGTATGTATCTCTCACTCTCTTTCCGTATTGATTTTATGTTCTAGATGGTCAAGCCTTCAAGTTAATAGTTACCGACTTAATATGAGTCGGTACTGGTGAATACTGAATACTTGTGGATTCCTCTGTTATCTGGGCCAAAAGAAGATTTTCCTATCAGGAAAATTCACTTTTTTCAGAATAAACATGATCTGAATTTGTTGGTATATATGTATATTCTATGAGTAAAATTATATTGAATTCTAACATGCTCAGATATAATCATTGGATGACTATATTTACCAATTGTTGGTCAATGCAGAACAAGTAAAAAAAAGAAGAGTAATAAATCCAGTGGCAATTGCAATATCTGGATCTACCCATTTCTTTTGCTTGTTGAAAAATAAGTGTTGGCCAAGAAAGATAATGTGTGATGCTCATTCTTGATGCATCACAACAGCAATGATTGGTTTAGTCATGGTAATGTCAATGGTAATGAACCATATTTTTTTAATTAATTTCCTGTTGGGTAGCTCGATATATTTTAAAAATTTTGCTATGAACTTGGGTTTGGTTTTCAGATTGATCCAAATTAGTGCCATATATTTTAAAAATCTGGCATGTGAGATCACCTACTATCTCAGATCGGGTTTCTGTCTGATCTGCATACATGATCCAAGTATGAACCTAGTTCATTTTGTCACCTAGGCTGAATTTTGTTTTGGTAGGCCAACAATACAGGTTGTGATGTGCCGCAAGCTATTGTGTTATGTAAGCTGACTCTCATGGTTTGCCGCTCATGCAAATGGTTTTTTCCAGTGCTGGTTTTCCTGGGCTGTGTCAGGGATGCACAACCTATTTACCATCCCTAATCATTTTAGATGAATTAAATATAATTACTAGTAATAAACCTTTAGAACTTATTCCGAAATCTCTTGGAAAGTTTATAATAAGATTTATGTGAGTGTATACATTGAAAATTAGGCCTCATAGTGAAATGACTCGCAGCACCCTGGTTCTCTCTTAAATACTCAATGTAATGACCCAACACATTATGGATCTAGTTTTGATACAAAATAATAAGAACCAACATCAGCTATTTTGCGGAATCAAACGACCCCTTATAGCTCTTTAATTGATACAAAGAATTCTTTCAGCTCTGCATACCAATTGTTGGGAATACATCTGACAATGCAAAGGCATATAGTCAGTCCCAGCAAATCTTTTTTATCATATGTTGCATTTCATAGTTACATGGATCCTCCAGGATCTTTTGTTATCCTCGTGTGATGCAAAACTAGGAGACACAAGGATTAATCTTGGATTTGAGAATTTTCATAGAAGAAGCACACTATGCACATGAGAGAGGGATAGAGAAAAACATTACTACAAGCACAAGAGAATATTAGAGAAAATTATTCATTCATTTCTGATTCATTTTATTAATCAAATCGATAAATATTCTCATTATTTATATTCATTTACAATACTTAAATAGTAAATAGAAAAATTTCTTAACTAAGTCATGACATAATGTTCAACATCGTAACTTTATTGATGTCATTACATCATGTTCAACATTGTGATTTCATTGATGTCTTGACACTATAGAATAGAATTGCGATACAAAAATATATGTTACAGACTTACATTTTAAGTTGAGTCGTGACTTTGTAATTTCATGTTGCTACTTCAAATCACATGTTATAGCTTAAAATGAATTGAGACTTCAAAATTCCTATGTTGCACGGACACGGATACGGATACGGGGATACGACACGGCAGGATACGGGGACACGACAAATTTCAAAAAACTAGGATACGGATACGGCTAGGACACGGCATGAAAAAAAAATTAAATATAAATATTATCTATTAACATAAATTTAGATAAATAAAAAAAATGCTAAGATATTTTGATAAATAGAAATTTAGAGGGCTTAAATAAAATTAAAATAAATTATTTGTTTATTATATTTTGTATATATATTAAACAAACAATAATAATTAAAATATAAAAAATATATATTTAAGCCCTCTAACCCCTGCGGCCCTGCCCCCTCCCGTTACAGCTTCTAACTCTCTCTAACATATATTTTAAATATAGTAATTTAAAATAATTTAAAATATAGTATTTTAAAATAATATAAGATACAATATTTTAAAATAATTTAAAATTATGTTTTTTAAATTAATTTAAAAAAAATTTAAACCTCTAACACCCTCTCTCCCCTCCCCCCTCCCCCGTCCAGAACCTTTTTCCCCCCTCCCGAAAATCCCTCCCGAAACCCCCCTCCACCCTCCTCCACCCCCCTCCCGAAAATCACTCCCGAAACCCCCTCCCGAAACCCTCTCCCCCTCCTCCCCCTCCCCGAACCCCCCTCCCGAAACCCCCTCCCCTCCACCCTTCCGAAACCCCCTCCCGAAACCCTCTAACGACGCGTCGGTAGGTAAACGACGCGTCTGGAGTTTTTTGAAACGATTGTTTCCGAAAAACTCGTCGGATACGTCTCCGACGCATATCCGATATGCCACGTGGCGTATCGCATACGGATTTGTGTCCGATATGCCACATGGCGGGTCGGACACGTATCCGACGCGTGTCCGACCCGTGTCGCCGTGTCCACGTGTCGGACACGTGGACACGGCACTCCCTAGCCGTAGGTGTGCAACACAGGAAAATTCAAGTTGTGATTTTAAAGCATAGTTTTCAGCTATAACCACACATAACAAGTTGTGACACCATTCAAATCATAATTTTCAAAATCTAGGTCGCGATACTTAAGTCTAGTTGCAACTTCATAAGTAAGAGTCAATCCTAACATTTTTATATTTGAAAAATACTTATTTTTCTTTCCAGTCTAAGTCTGCATCATCAGAACATTTATGGCATCCATTACCTTTCATTTGCTTGTAGATTTTAAGACAACTTTATTATGTTTTCAAATATTATATTGCTTATTTTTCATAGATTTGTTATCATTGAATTGGATCCATGGAGGTTCTTGCCTTAATCACAATGCTTGACTCCTCTCCTGTACTATGAAAATAAGGTATGCATAGTCTACATACCTTTAGTGGGGTTTTAATTTATGATTATGTAGACCTTTTTAGTATGGGAGCTATCTCAACTGCAACATTCTCAATGAAATCTTCAAACCTCATTTGCTATACCTCTTCATCAGGATATTCTGTGCCACCACCCACTAGTGGAATGGGGTTGTGACTTCATTTGTGATAGCATGACAAGGATAAATTGTAACTTATTATTTTCATGTCTTGATTTCATTGCTTTAGAACTGTCAATCTTATCATGACTTTTAGAAACCTTTAAACTCTTCCTTTATTTTGAAGGCTATATCTTGATTGTAGATTATTGTTTTAGTTTATGGGTTTCAAAGTTTGTAGTAAAGGAACTTGTATTTCATTGATTTGAAAGCTAGTTTGTTTCTCATTTCATTGGGCACATGTGCATTCGTATCACACCTAAACACTTGAAATTGATTTACACTTGCTTCTTCCCATGCAACACCTCAAAGGGTGTTTTATCTTTCATCGCTGAAGAGAAAGTGCGGTTCTTTCGGTAACATGATGTGATGACTACTTATTCCCAAAATTCTGACTTCTAGTTGCATGATGTTTTATCTTGCATTTTTTATTAGTGTTGGTTAGTCTTTCCTTTACTCTATTTTGCATAGGTGTCTATCATTTTGATTGTGTTTTGCTTGGGAATACTCAGTTCGATACAAAATCGATCAATCAGAAATATTTCATACCATTGTCTGTTTGCAGAATCTTTATCCTTTTGTTAAAATGATTATCTACCAGTGCTTTGAATTGTATGAATTTTTCTAACACTTTGGTTTTCTTCTAGATGAAGAAAACTAATGCATATTTGGAAAAGTACTCAATAAAAGAAATATATTGCATTGATCTCTCAAGTGATGCCTTTGGTATTCCTCTGAATAGATCACTATAAATCAAGTCGGCTAGTGCTATTGATCTTATTGTTGTAACTTTGAACTTCAATTGTTTTTGTTTTTTGTACACATAATCCTTACAATAGTCAAATCTTCTCGAACAATCTTGTACTCCTTCCACTCTCCACTTCGATGATATAATCCATAGATTCTTTTTACTCATATAACCAAGTATTTGATGTCATAACAAGTCTTATCATGTCATTATGTTCACATGTTGTGATTCTATGTTTTTATGTCACAACTCTAGACCATATCACTATATCATGTTTTCATGCTCATACTCTAAATCTCTAATGGACTTCTTTATGGATAAACTTTGCTCCATGTCATGTTTGTTCTCCATGCCTTCTTAAAAGTTAATAATCTACTACCTAGAGTTATATTGATGGTTACTCACAACTTGTACTAGGTTTCACACCTTGATCCTTATGCAATCATTCTTGTTTATCTTGTCATCTTGTAACTCTTATCATTATAAGAAAATCTCATATCATTCTATGTTATTCTACTCATCGAGATTAGATTTCTGCACAACTTAGTAATGTGTATCACTCTCGGAATCAATTTTATTAATTCATTATGCATCATTATCTTTATTTTCTAATGATTAATTATTTTTCTTTAAGCTATTTCTCATAATCACATCTCTCACATCTAATGATTTATATTGGTTAAACTAGTTTCGATAGAAAGTCATGTGATATGATGTGTCTGTGTCAGCATACCAAGTACCCTCATCAATATAAGCAACAAAAGCATCAACAAGATGAACCTCTCATCTGAATAGTTGCTTGTCTGCTAAATTAGCTCTCACATTAGTTAATTTGTTCTATAAGTCCCTCTTGAAATAATTAATTTTATTGTATTTCTAGTATTTTATTTCATGTTACTCACAACTTTTTGTTATTCTCTTGTTTTTGAGCTTTTAGATTGCTCAACTTTGAGGTGTCACTATTTTCTTGCCTTTGGCTGTATTAGTATACTCTTTGAGTGTATTTTATTTATATGATGATATTACTCAGCTATTATAATGCATACTGATTGATTAGGATGAAATAATTTATTATGCAACTTGGACATAATTTTGGGGAGAATTGTTAGATTGATACTTGTATTGACAAATCAAATTAGATTCAGGAGATTTAACAATCAAATTTATAATATTATATATATATATATATGCATGGAGAGAACAATATATTATTTTATGGACATAAATTTTTGCTATGAAGATATTTCTATCTCTCATAGATTTACTATAGTGATTTAGGCATCTATAATGACACCTAGATGTAGCGGATTTAGTTTGATCAGTTATGACACTACATTAGCTTTGTCACATAGTAACAATAAGAGAGATATGAGAGATGACAAAGGTGTTAAGAGAGGGAGAAAATTGGTAATGATCTATTTTTTATGAAAGATTGAGATTTACTCTTGAAAGTTGCAAGATAATACATCCTGAGTTATGATGGGCTTTCTGAGGTTCAAAGGCTATACAATAGCCTATTAGATTCAATTAGACTAAATTTTTTATGAGTACATTTATTGGTCTTATTATTCTTATTTAAGAAGAGTTCTCCAGGCTTATTTCTTTAGGTATTACTGGCTCTAATCAATACACTTTACTTGTGCTACTCTTTATATTAATCACCTTATTATGGATTCTTGAGTCGTTGATTTGGAAGCCTATATCCATTTCACATGTAATCACGTTCTCATTATTTTGTTTATAGAATTAGAATATTTGATTTTGTAATAACTAATATATTATTGTGTGGGCCATAGTGCATGTCAATGTTAATTTTTTTTCTCTTCTTTTGGTCCTCCCACTCAAAAGTGAACTATGAACCTTCATTTTATAAGATTGAATGTATGTAGTGGTAAGTAGTGACAATGTCACAACAAAGTTCTGATATTATTTTCTCTTTCTTTGGATATATTTATTTTGTTTAAAATATCTCTCAAGGAAGAGATAAGATGATTGTATCTGTTATCAAGTATATTTTTGTTAAGTAATCTAATATTCAAAAGATATTACTTACTAAAAAACTCGAGGAATTTTATGGGTGTCGGTATGAGATTCTTTTAGGACATGTCTACTTTGAAGGACTCAATCAAAAATAATATATCTTCAATTATTATAGTGATACATTCATTCTTATGTCTAGTTGTTAGTACTGATAATTATGTAATTACGAACCAAACTCTTATACTAACATCTGATACTATTTGGATGATAGAATTTTAGGAGAGTAATGAGATATCTTTTGAAGTATTGTGTTTAAGAGAGTCAAGTGTGAGTATCTTACTGGACATGAAATTTGAGTCCTTCTAGGAGGTGTAGATAAGGATTAAAAGACTTTATAATCATAACCTAAAGATATATACTTGATATATTCGTTCACAACCTTATCTAAATGTGTATTTATCATGTTTATTGATCTAGTTCATAGTAGTGACTCAAATTGTTTAATTGTACTATAGATGAAATCAATGATGTGTTCTAGTTAGTACTCGTCATAAATATTTTTTTATTTTTATTATGATATTATATTTATGAGTTTTTATCATCTCTTAAAATACAAGTCTTAATATTTTTTTTGAGATATTTAATTATAAATGATGGTGACATATTATGTTGGATATATTAAGTGTAATCATGTTTAATTATACTCGAAATCTTATTCTAAAATCATAGATAAACTAGTTGTGAAATTTAAAAGAGTGTACATGGTAAAGACAAGACTTATAATATTAATTGAGTGTACATGCCATAGAAGAGTGTACTTGAGATCTTATAATTGAGTGTAATCATATTTTTTTATTCTTATGTTGATCAGTTCAAAGTCAGGTTAGCATCTTGAAGATTTACATAGACTTATGATATTAATTATTATGTATCTTTTTTCTCCTTAGTTAAATTAATAATTGTTAGATTGTTATTTTTTTATTGATGCATCTTATATGTAGATGATGTATCATTTAAAGATTTAAAATATATTTTTTCACGATGATCTTGAAAAAAAGACACATGTAGTAGTCACCAAAATTTACTATTTATGAGAGCATATGTACGATGTGTAGGTTGTGGAAGACCTTTTATTTCCCTGAAGTAATATCCTTGGGTATGGTTTAATTTATTTTATTTTGTACTTATCACAATTGGCTTTAGCAGATGCTTTTATGATTTTTTTTTAAATTTTATTTAACATAGATTAGAAGGTTAATATGAATTGTTAGTCGTATACATCAATGATAATCTAATTACATATATGATTAATTAAATATATCTCAATTGAAATTATTTCTATCAAACTGAGTGTCATACAAAGATTTTATAACGTCTTAGATATTTCTTTGATATCGAGATGTATACTAAAGATTATGATCTTTCTTTTATGTATGAGATATATTTTGAATTTTTTGTCTGATCTTAGTATGACATGATATATATTTGTTGACTCGGTACTTGATTCAAATATATACTTGGCTACATGTGTTGGTTCTCAATTAACTTTATGAAACATAAGAGTATCATATAAAAAATTGAGATATACTTTGAATATTTTGTCTGATTTTGGTATGACATAATGTATGTTTATTGACTCAGTACTTGATTCAGATATATATTTATCTACATTTGTTGGTTCCCAATTAACGTTATGAAATATAGGTGGATTATAGAAAAATTAAACTATCTTATAATTATCATACTAGATATTATCAATATTATTAGTATTATTTTTTATTTTTAGTTTTTCCCAAATAGACTTAAATGGACATAAGTTTTATGGTTTTTAGGTACGTGAATAAAATTTTATGACAAAATTTTATTTAAAGACCAGTGACATATCTTGATACATATATATATTCATATTTTATTTGGGCTCTAACGATCACAAAAAGAAAATCTACTATAATAATTAATATTTTTCTTTAAGATAATTTTGTTTCCTAGAAAACTAAAAAAATATCTTTCTAGGTCTAGTACTAAGGCAAAATACAAAGTTATAATATTAGTTACTTATGAGTTCTAATAAATTAATTTTTTTTTTCAGAGAAGTTTTGTGTACCAATTCAGAGATCGATAATATTTTACTATGAAAGCGAGATACCTTAACAAATTATTGGCAATACGATGTTCAACGAATGAATAAAATATATTGAGGTAAAATATTACATAATACGAGAGAAGATCTATGAGAGTCTGATAACCATTGCCGAGTTACCTATCAGCTAGTATATTGTAGATATTTTCATGAATATCTTATAATATCACATGTTTTTTATCTCTTTTAAGTTTGAATATTGTGATATGTATGCACTAGCTGCTTGAATGAATATAATGGAATTTAATTTAGTTTTTTATGTTCATATTTTTTTTTTATTGTTTGGGAGCAATGGATATGTGAATTGTCACAAATTATATATATAATAATTAATGTGTTTTCATAAAAATAGTATCATGTTAATAAAATTTAATTATTGTTTTCTTTCTTTTATATATATATATATATATATATATATATATATATATCTCACTCTTTCTTCTTTCATGAGGTGTTATTATTATTTTTTTAAAGAAATTATGCTTTATATATCATTTGAATTTTGCTTATTCAAGTTTGCTCAAGTTGATACCTACCTTGCTTACTCTATTTGGATCTTTCTATTGATAGAAAATATGCTTTAAATAAAATTGATGATTTTCAGATTTGCATAAAGTAAATCTAAGAGAATAATAATACAGTTTAATTATAGATTATTTATAAGACTAAATATTCTTTATATTGTTATTAATTATTATATTATATTAATTTCCTAAATTTTATTGAATAGATTCATGCATACTTCATTTTTTGGATTCATACATACATATATAAAGTTCATTAGTTGAGATTTTGTTAAAAAATCTTTGCGCATACCATAGTTATGAAAGGCGCGCCTAAGGCGTGCCTTAAGCTCAGGCACCACCACTCTTGGGAAAAATGCTTCGCTCCAGGCGAGGCACAGGCGGGTGAGGCGCAGCAGGCGTCGACTTCCAGTTTCGGTGGCGGCAGGCGTCGAGCCAGGTACGCCATTCTTCTCCTTCTTTCTCTTCTTCTCCTCTCCTTTTTTTTGCCGGATTTGCCGTCGGAAATGGGGAAATTTCGTCGGAGAAGAAGGGCAAAGCAACGGCGGGAGAAGTAGCGAGAGGCGGAACCGGGCAAAACGCAGGAGGAGCGCGTCAGGGAAGACGACGTATTCGGCTGATCCAACCCAAAACGACGTCGTTTGGGTTGGGTTATATTTCTTTTAAAAATCAAAACAACCTAAAACGACATCGTTTTGGGTTGGTTTTGATTTTTTTTTTTAAAATAAAACCCTTAAAACGACATCGTTTTGAGGTTCTAATTTAAAATAAAAAAACACCACCTCCAAAACGACGTCGTTTTGGCCTTCCAAGAATCAAAACGATGCCGTTTTGGAGTTTTGTTATTTTAAGCCCTATAAAACTCTCTCTTTCTGGGGTTACACCCTAAAACTCTCAAAATTACCTTCCCAAAATACTCTTAAGGCTGGATTGAAGAGGAGATAAGAAGAAGAAGAGGCTCAAATGGTATTTTTTTCATTTTACCTATTTTTGTGGTGAAAAAATTCTTCAAAAGGTAAAAAAACATTTTCAAAAAATGCTTAAAAACTAGGGGAAAGTTTTTTGAATAATAATTTGAAAAAAATATGTAATTTTCAAAAAACTAATGCAGAAAAAAGGGAAAAAAATTCTGAAAATTAACGAAAAATAGAAAAAAATCATGAAAAAAATAATGAAAATTATGAAATAATTAGAACAAAAATTATAAATAGTTTTAGTTGTTTGACAAAGATTGAGTATGTTTATAATTTATAGATTTATAATATATAATATATTATATATATGTTTTCATTTTTTTCTTAATATATTTGTCATTTTATTGTAGATTTGTCGTAAAGATACTTAAAAATGGACAAAAAGATTGAAGTTGAAGTAGATGCCTCAAGTAGAAGAAAAGATTTGGGATGAAAATATGCTCGTTTATTAAATGAGAAAGGTACATGTACACTCATTTGTATTTTTTGTGATAAAGTAACTAAATGAGACATTTATAGACAAAAGCAACACATTGTTGGAGGGTTTAGAAATTCAAAAAAGTGTACAAGATATCCCGAACATGTTAGAAAAGAAATAGAAGATTATATGCTAGCCAAAAAAACTCAAAAAAATCAAATAAGTTTTGGAAGCCATAATGTGAATGAGGATATGTTTGGGTTCCAAGATGAAGATGATGAAGACCCGGAGGTTACTAGCAAAAGGGGAAGAATGATGTTTCTAGTGGTGGTAGCAATGGAGGGGGAAGTGGTGGTAGTGTTAGTGGTAGTTACATAAAGAGAATGAGGTAGAAATGTCCTATGGATCATTTCTTTACTTCTAATCCAAAAATAATTATTCAAAATAGAAAAAATACTCAAACTACTATCAGCAATGCATACAAGAAAGAGGCCAAGGAGAGAGCTGATATACTATTTTGTAGATGGATGTATGATGCTACGATTCCATTTAATGCAGTGAACTATGCTAATTTCCAACCAATGCTTGAGGCAATTGGGCAATATGAGTGGGTTACAAGGGACCAAGTTTTCATGATGTAAGGGTTACTAACCTCAAGAAAGAATTGGCTCTCACAAAGGCTTCAATGGAGGTTTATTTCACAGAATGGAAGCAAAATGGATGTTCAATTATGTCAGATGGATGGACTGATAGGAATGAAAGGTCATTGGTGAATTTCTTGGTGAAAATTCTCAAGAGGGACCGTGTTTATGAAATCTATTGATGCTTCTTCTATGGTTAAGACGGGAGAGAAATTTTTTGAATTACTTGATAGTTGGGTCGAGGAAGTTGGGGAATCCAATGTTGTTCAAGTGATAACAGATAATGCTTCAAATTATGTAGCAGCAGGTACTTATAATTTAATTTCAAATTTTCATTTACTTATTTATGTAAGTGATTATATCTATTATTTATTTATTATGTGGTTAAATTATGTAGTGAGGTTGTTGGAAATGAAAAGATCGCATTTGTATTGGACACCATGTGTCGGACATTGTCTTGACTTGATACTAGAAGATATTGGAAAACTATCACACATCAATAAGACAATAGAGAGGGCCATATCCATAAGCGACTACATCTATAATAGAATGATTTTGCTCAATATGATAAGGCGATTTACCGAGTAAAGGGAGTTGTTAGAGCATGCTAAGACTCGGTTTGCAATGACCTTTATCATCTTATCCCGTATCAATGAACAAAGAAACAACTTAAGGAAGATGTTTACTAGTTCAGATTGAACGGAAAGTAAATGGGCAAATGAGCAAAAGGGAAAAATATAGCCAATATAATTTTCATGTCTTCTTTTTGGAATACAGTAGTATTTTGTTTGAAGGTATCAGGCCTTCTTGTACGTGTGCTTTATTTGGTGGATGGTGAAAAGAGATCTCCTATGGGTTACATTTATGCAGCCATGACAAAGGCAAATGAAATCATCATCAAAAGCTTTAATGGAAATGAAAAGAAGTATATGAAAATCATGAAAATCATTGATAGGAGGTGGGAGGTTCAACTTCATCGGCCTTTACATTCAGCTGGGTATTTTTTGAACCCACAATTCTATTATGATACAGAAGGATTAGGAATTGACATAGATTCAAAAATCTTTGAAGATGTATGTAGTTGCATTTTGAGATTGGTGAAAAACAGAGAACAAGATGCAATTATATCACAACTCAACTTGTACATGCATGCTAGAGACCTTTTTGGTAATGAGTGTGCCATTAGAACAAGGAAGATTAAACTCCAGGTTAGTCCTTTAGTTTTGTTAATTAGTGCATTGAAATTATTATATATGTTTGATTAAAATAGGTGAAATGTTCAACTAGTAATTTATTTATATTAATTGTAGTTGAATGGCAAGGTATATTTGGATCAATTGCTAGAAGTTTGTAAAAGTTTGTATTGAGGGTTCTCAACCTAACATATAGTGCATCAGGTTGTAAAATGAATTGGAGTATCTTTTAGAATATAAGCTACTAAAGCAATTACATGCAATTGAATTTGTGTCTTTAAGTTACAACATTATTTAATGTAACTTAGATTCTTCAAAACTAAAATATTGAGATATAATCATGAAAACTATTTATTTTTTCAGATTCATAGCAAGAGGAGAAATAGGCTGGACCATTAATGCTTGAATGATATGGTGTACATTAAGTACAATCGAACCTTGATGAAAAGATATACTGAGCGTCATACCATTGATCCCATTATCTTGAAAGAAATAGATGATAGCAACGAATGGTTGATGGGAAGAATGAAAGATGAAGGTGTTGCAGAAGATGATTTGGTGTTTGAAGGTGATGATTTAACATGGGGTGATGTTGCAAGAGCTAGTAGAGCTAAGAAGCTTAGGGTTTATACAAGAGATAAATCAAACAATACACAAACACCAGCACCAAAATCAAAGTCAAGATCATCATGTTCTAAACATACTCCTACTCTTGCTTTGATTGATGAAGAGATGATCTATTCATCAGGAGAGGAAGATGAAGAAGAGTGAGAATGAAAGATTGATGATGATGATGATATTGATGAAAACTTTCTTGATTTAGATTTAGATGTAGATACATGAGTATTTTTTTTGTTTTGAAACTTTGAATGTTTAGATGATGAGAGCACTATTAATATTTGATTTTTATCTTTGATGTTCTTTAGTTTATTATTAGATAAAAATTAAAGACTATATTTAGTAAAATATATAACTTTTATGTGTATTTGGTTGGGTGCGCCTCAAATAAAAAAGTCTGCGCCTCAAGTGCGCCTCAAATAAAAAAGTCTGCGCCTCAAGTGCGCCTCAAATAAAAAAGTCTGCGCCTCAAGTGCGCCTCAAATAAAAAAGTCTGCGCCTCAAGTGCGCCTTGCACCTTAAGGCCCCAAAAGGTTTTTGCACCTCAGTGCGCCTTGCACCTTAAGGCCCCAAAAGGTTTTTGCACCTCAGTGCGCCTTAAATAACTATGGGGCATACACATATAGTAATTACAAAAAAAATATTTTATAATTATGATTTGTATTCTTCTAAGAGTCTAATTTAATTTTTAAAAAAATTAAGAGGTTGATTGTAGTTTTTAAATTAAGTGTAAAGTTAAAGTATGCAATAATAAGTTTTTCTACAATTGAGTTTTACTTGATCAAATACATATGGGAGGAAGTTGATTTTGTATAATAGAGATTATTGATATTTTTTCATAATAGTCAAATATCTCATATTATTTATAACTTAATTTTTTTATGATTAAATTACATATATTGAAATAAATTATTATTTTATTCAAGAGAAGATTTATGATTGCTTGATTATTTATAATTATATATGTATCAATGATAAATTGCATATATATTCATAAAGAATCTCCGAGTATACCATATTTCTTCACTTTAATGAATGGTGTGCGAGACACAAGCACTTGCTTAAATGGTATATTAGTTAATTTATATTATATTATTCTTTTAGTATATTATTTGAGTTTATATTGCATTATATTTATTTTACATCATTACATTATTGTGAAGATAATATTTCTTTTTCTTTTTTTCATCCTAGATATGATATATGTATTACATTGTTTGTATAAAAAAGTTGGATTTTTTGTATCAATTTTTAACATAATTTATAAAAATATTCTACGTGATTTTGCATTATAATATTTATATTTTAAGATTAATAAAATTGTCATTTTGCTTAATATTAATAGGTGACATGTTGTCAAGCTAAGTGTTTCCTTATTATTACTTGTGTGATTGATAACATGTTAATCTCTGAACACAGTTCTTTTCATGGGATGAGGGTGCTTGCTATGCTCCTAAAGAGATTTGGAGTAGTATGATGTTGGTTCACTGGGGTAATACAAATTCCAAGCATAACCATTCGACGACTGCCTATTTTCTTGACAATTGGGATGTAATTTCTTCTCATAAAAGAGGAAGCCATCCATGCTTTGACCCTGACAAAGATCTTGTGCTTCCTGCTTGGAAACGCCCAGATGTTAGTTCCTTGCACAATAAGCTTTGGGATAGGTAGAGTTCAATGGCCTTAATGTTTTATTGTTGCTTTAAGTTTGTCTATTAAGGTTGAACTTTTCTTATGTTTAGGCCACTTGAGAAACGGAAGATGTTATTCTACTTTAATGGAAATCTTGGACCATCATATCCAAATGGAAGACCTGAAGCTTTGTAAGTTTAGCTAAATGTGCAAAACTTTTTTTTCTGGTAAGGTTGTTCTTTGACATTGGGAATGAATAGTGGGAGTTGAATCACCCAACATCCATTGTTTTTGAAGGCAAGTAGCATGGCCAAATCATAGTTTTTGTGTTTTGTACATAATGTGCCACCTATGAAAAAATGTAGCTAGAAAGTAAAAGTGTGATTTGTGTGACATTCTCACTTTGCAAAAAAATGAAAATATTTTTGTGTGATGTTATGTGTGATGAATAATACATTAAAAATGAAATTCAATAACAATAGTGGCAGTATCGGAATCTCAGCTTAATACCAATTGTCAAGGATCGAGATGCGTCAGCTTCATATCAAATGTGTTCGCTTATACCAAATGTTAGATTTGAGCTATGATGTCAAATGTGATGAATAGTACATTAAAAACGAAATTCAATATCAATAAACAATAGCAGGAAAACATTTGTTGTATCTTGTTGTTGTTGATTGGTTTAAAGGTTGGAAAAGAATGGACTATGTTGTTAGGTGTGATGGATCTGCAGTACAGAAAGGATTTTCCTCTGTGGTTTTTTAACCTAAAGTACCCGGATCAACACATTACATTTTGGTGTTCTATTTTGTGACCAAGGAATCGGTGCCTAGTTAACTTTTGCAACTGTTTGTCAGTAGTGATGATAATATCGCAAAAGAAGGCTTATTGCAATTATATCTGACATTCCCATTACTTAGAAGTTGATATTGGTTCATCCACACTGGTCAATGGAGTTCTGGGTCTTGTTATTGGTTTAATAGCAGCATTGTTGGTGGTTGTGCAAACTATCTCCTGTTCTCGGAACCAGTTGTAGGAACTGATGCTCATGTTTCATATGCATTTCATTCTGAAAGGAAAATGCATCCTGAAAAGTTCATATAAAAACCAGTGTTTAATCAGAGAATCTATGCTCTATGGGTTGGGGAAAAGCTGGTTTGTGTTAAGATCCACAAGTCCCAACAGTTTGTTCTCTCCTCCACAAATACAGTTTCTGATGATACCCAGAAGCTTGAATTGAAGATGTTGAAGCCTAAAAAGGAGAAGGTTATGCTACAAAAGTTGCTTCCAAGATTGATCCGATTGATCTTGTGGTTTTTCTCACAAATGTACTTGGTGTGCACAAAGATCGACAGGAAATATTGATGATGAGATTTGCAGATTATTTTAGCAAAGCATTCTATGCTGTGATTTTTGCACAATTTCAATGGGTTATTAAGATGTCCGCTCAGGGTTCTATGGCCAAAAATTATCGAAATTCCCTTGTTTGGAGCACTTAGCAAACACATCGATGAGTTTGTCCTAAATTTTATCATTTGTTAGTCAAATTTGCCAAAGGTGGTTTGTGTGGAAAGCTTGTAGAGCTAGTGTGCAGAGTGTTAATGGCAGTCGAAAATGGAGGAGATATTGGAATAATTGAAGAATTTGTTAGTAATGGAGGCGATCATAAATGTTATTGGGAAAATACTGTATTGGAAGTGGTGGTTGGAGGAACAAAGGTTATACATTCTTATGTGCAGACACTATAAAATAAATTGCTGGCTGTAAAATATGGACTTGTGGAGAATTATTTTTGAAGAGAGGCTAATTTTTCTTTGATTCTATATTTTTAATAACAATACAATGATTTATTTATAAGTTGTAGTTTGTCCTTCTAAAACTGAAAATTTAAAATATTATTACCCGTAAGAGTAACTGTCGACTCTTGATATTTCATCTTCTGCACTAAAAATGAACATTTAATGTTTATTCAACAAGATTTTATCATAAACTTAAATGTTTTTGTCATCTTTCATACTGACAATCTTTGGCAGTCGTCGAGTAGTATCGTAGGTAGTAGTTTCGTGAAGATATCCGTGACTTAGTCCCGACTTGTCACGTATACTAATTCTATATTTCCTTCCTTCATTTGATCTCGGTTGAAGTAAAAGCGAACATCAATATGTTTGCTTTTCTCATGATTCATTGGGTTCTTGCTCAACTCAATTGTTAATTTATTATTAACTCGTATCTCAGTTGCACCGAGTTGTCGTTTTATCTTGCCCAAGAAATTTTTGAGCTATATCGCATGATGTACACATAAAGATGCTACCACATATTCAGCTTCACATATCGAGAGTATCACGATTGATTACTTATTTGAAAGCTAGGTAAATGCCGTGTCACCTATAAAAAACACATAATCCGATGTGTGTTTTTGATCATCCAAGTCTCTGCACTAATCGCTGTTAGAGTACCCGATCAATTTGTAATCTGCCGCATTTGTATAGAATAACCCGAGTGATATTGTTCCTTTGATGTACCGTAGTATTCGTTTCAACGCTTTTCAATGTGAATAAACTGATTTTTTTACGAACCAACTTACAATGCCGACACTTAATGCAAAGTTCAGCCTTATGCATGTGAGATAACAAAGATTTCTCACTAAATTCTGGTATTTGCTTGCGTCGACTCGTTCTCCTTCATCAAACTTAGAGAGTTTTGCACCTGGTTTTATTAGTTTTGAAACTGAATCGCAAGACTCCATCTTGTATTTCTTCAAAATCTATTTTGTATATATCTCCTGGGATACAAAGATACATGTCTTTCTTTGTCTTACCTCTAGATCAATAAAAAACTTCATCAAGCCCAAATTTGTCATATTGAATTCTGTCATTGTGCTCTTGAACTTTTGTATTATTTCATTATTATTCCGCATAAAAATGAGATCATCAACATAAAAAGCAGCAAATAACATATTATTTTCACTCTTATTCACATAAAGGGCATGTTCGTAGGGACATTACTCGAATTCATTCTCTTTGAAGTATGTATCGATACAAGTATTTCATGCCCGTGATACTTTTTTAGCCCGTAAAGTGTCTTCTTCAATTTTAATATCTTTTTTTTTTCTCCGATTTTCATGTGCCCGGGTGGTTGTTTAATATAAACTTATTCTTCAAGCATACCATTCAGGAATGCCGACTTAATATCAATTTGTAATATCGGTCATTTGAATTGAGCCGCTTGTAAAATGAGCATTCTGATTGTCTCTATTCTTGCAGCGGGAACAAACACTTCGTCATAGTCGATTCCTGCCTTTTGCTTGTACCCCTTTGCTACAAGTCTCACTTTATACCGTTCTATTTTTCCTTGAGCATTCATCTTTCTCTTAAACGCCCACTTGATATCAATGAGCTGAGTTCTTTTCGGCAATTCTGCTAACTCTCATATATTATTGCGATCTATTACTTTAATCTCTCCATCCACGGCAGTTTGTTATTTCTTGTCTCGCACTACCTGTTCAAAACTTATATTCTTGGAATCTACAAAAAGACATACAAGGTGTACCTCATTTATCGAATTAGACAAATCTTGTAAACTTCGTATTTTGAGTTGTCGCAGTTCATCTTTATCATTAATAGTTTCAGAATTTTCAGTATAATTAGTTGGTATAGTAGTTAATAATTCTTCAACTTTGATTATATTCTCTGTTGTTTTATTTTAATCCTATTTATTTCATTCATGAACTCGCACATTACGGCTCACTAGAATCTTCTTACTTATCGGGTCAAATGACTTGTATCTTTTTGTTTTCTCATCATACCCAATAAAAATATATCTTTTATTTTTCTCTTCACGCTTTGTTCTTTGCTGATTTGACATGTGTGCGTAGACTAAACTGCCGAATATTTTGAGATGAGAGACTGTCGGTTTTTGTTTGCTCTATGTCTATTGTGGTGTTTGATCATATAACTTTGTATGTGAACACCAATTTTGAACATAGATGGCGCATTGCATGGCTTTTGCCCAAAATTTTTTTGGCATTTTCTTGCCTTTGAGCATTGATCGAACCATTATCGAGAATGATTAGTTCTTCCTCTCTGCCACACCGTTTTGCTGTGGAGAGTACGGTGTAGGTAGAAATTGCCTTATGCCTTGCTCCTCACAATGCTCCATGAAAACCATCGAAGTGTACTCGCCACCTCTATCAGATCGTACTAATATTATGTGTCTACCGGTTGCCTTTTCTACCAGGACTTTAAATTTTTTGAACATCTTGAACGATTCAGATTTTTCTTTCAGAAAATAAACTCAAGTTTTTCGTGATAAATTACCAATAAAGAACATAAAATACATTTTACTGCGGAAAGATTCAGAGGTGATTGGTCTACATATGTCGAAATGTATCAACTCGAGAAGTTGTTTAGCCCGATATTCTGCCTTCTTTTGAAATGACATTCTCGCATGTTTTTCGAGCACATATTCTTCACATAATTTTCTCTCATATTTCATGTCCGATGATCTGTGCATCATGTTCTTCTTTGCCAACTTGTTTAAGCCTTCATGATGTAGGTGACCAAAACAAAGATGCCATAGTGATTTCTTGTCTTTTATGTTGACTTGCAAATATTTTTATCGTACACTTTTTAAATTCAGTTTGTACATCCGATTTCTTCTCATTTCAACTTGAGCGACTGAACGTCTTTGCTTGTCTTTCAATAGTAATATCTGATCTTTCATAAAAATCGAATAACATTTCTCCATGAATTGCCCCTTACTTAAAATGTTGCTCTTAAGGTCTGATACTTAATACACATCTTTGACACCAACCTTCGAGTCATCTCTAAACGATACAGATACAGCTTCAACTTTTCGCATCTCTTTGAAACACTGCTCATGCCCGCACATATAGTTGCTTGCAGCCGTGTCGAGGTACCACATCGTGTCGTTGTTGGTGTTGATTTTGTTATATGTCATTAAGAGAAATTTTTTTTTTACCTCATCTTCAGTGGCTAGGTTGGTTATCTATTTCACATTTTTCTTGACTCGACATTCTTTTGCAAAATGCCTCATCTTTCCACAATTATAATACTCATTAGAATTGTAATCCTTCGCATAGTGATTATATTTGCCATACTTGTAGCACTCGATGTTGGAATAATTTGACCAATCACATTTTCCAAGATCGCATACTCTTCCACGCCAATTTTGTTGGTTTGATTGTCCATCCTCCTCATGATACCCTTCTTGACCGCGACTTTTCCTACCGTGACTATTTCCTCGACTACTATGGCCATACCATTTACCTCAAAAGTTTTGAGCATAGAATATCTTCTCGTCATTGATCGATGCTTTTGACTCGGTTGGCTCATTTGTATGCAGTCTCTAAGATATCTCATGTTTCTTTTGAAGTTTTTGCACTCGCAATCTTCTCAAAGTCCTACTCATTAACTGCTCGGAATAGCATGTACAATGCTGTCTTATCTTTTGATCGTGTTTTTTTCAATATTTTATTTTGAGCTGCCGTATATCCTACAATAGATTCTAGTTCTTAGAAACCTTCTTGAACCACCTCCAAACAGTCTACAGAACCGAGAAAAGCTTTTATTTGGATGCTCCAATTCTTGTAGTTCACATTCGTTTATCGGGTCAGTAACATATTATTGACTATATTCCTTATTCTTCCGATACCAATTTATAAAATAAATTGTTGTTTGCAAACTATAAATTTGTGGAGAATTATTTTTGAAGGGAGGTTAATTTTTCTTTGATTCTATATTTTTACTAGTAATACAATAATTTATTTATAGGTTGTAGTCTGCCATTCTAAAATTAAAAATTATTATCACCCGTAAGAGTAATTGTTGACTTTTGATATTTCATCTTTCGCACTAAAAACGGACATTTAATGTTTATTCAACAGACACAATTCTCAAATTCTACCCATGTCAAATGGACTTCTATTTGCCAGAAATCAGGAAGTTCATATGAACTTGTTGAGGCAAGCAATGGTGGAAAGTTGAGAAGGCACAATCTCCACTTTCAAAAGTCAGGTCAAGAAATAACTATGGAAGTTTCCACATTCTATCTGTTTAATGCCTTTCAAATACAAGATTTTCCCTTGATCAAGATCAAAATAATCGTAGAATTTATGTTTTGTGGCTTGACAACAAAACATCCATCACATTGTAGAATTATGAAGGTGAATCATAGTTAACAACAGAAACCATTTCATTATCCAAAGCATCCATCACATCCTCAATTAAATTTCTTCTCACAGTATCATTAAGAGGTTGCAAAATATCACACATTACATTCTCTGTTATGAGTGAGAAATTATCAGTGGGAAGGTGTTATTGTAGACACCTGCATTTCCCCACAAGGCGGGAGGGTAGGATGACTTGTTTATTAAAGTATTACTTGTCAGAATTCATGGGTTCCTGTCATGGATTCCTATACTGGTTATATCATACTAATCTATGAAGTTTCTCCATATTTTCTTCATAAGGAATGAATCATGGAACATTATTACTATATCACTGTTATAGTTGGAGTTTTTAATGGAAGCTCAATAGTTGTCATGTCTAAGGGGGCTTAATATTTGTAGTTATATTATAAAGTTAGTGATTCATTTCCTTTAAATGGATTAATAAGAAGTGGAAGGAGGGATTCACATAGTTATGTTAGGTGCACCTCATGCATTTCTAAAGCCTAGGCTTTACCAGGCTCAGGCAAAAGTGTCTCACCTCGTTTTTGGCGCCTCTCTCCCACAAAACATATTATACTTGAAGTTCCCTCCCACAAATCAATTATTTTCAAGACCCCCCTCTCACTTACTTCCAAAAAAATATATATAATATATTTGATGTCTTATAACTCTACATGTTATGTTATTTAAATTTAATTATTTTGTTTTAGAATTTTAAATGCTTTTGATGTTGAGAAACCTAATGATATTTAATTTTTATTTTTGATATTTTTACTTGTTTGCATTTCATTAATAGTTAAAAATCATATATAATATATAATAAAAATATAATAGATATATATATATATATATATATATATATATATATATATATATATATAATATTAGGTGGAGAGTTATTATTGGATTTTCTTTATCCTAGTGAAGGAATATATTGGAATTGGGATTCTACGTATCGTACCACAACAACAATAGCAACGTGGGATCATATTGCTTTCATAATTGTTTTTGTAGATATTTTTCTAAGTTGGATAGGGGAGAATACTTTATAGTTATTTTATTGTTGTTCTCCCTAAGTTGGCCGTGAGAAAATGTTTCATAGTTGTTTTGCATTGTTATTTTTAAGTTTGTTGGTGAAAATATTTTTTAGTTTATTTGTCTTTATTCTTTCAAAATTAATTAGGGAAAAATATTTCTTAATTTTTATGTTCTAAAATTTATCTTGACGAGATCATTGATTTCAATTGATTCATAATTTATTTTTTCTTCTATCTTGGTGTGTTGAATTTTTATGCATTAGTTTGTAGGGGGTGCTAAAATTCTATAAAAATTGTATTTTTACTTTTTTTATTTTTTTTATTTATATACTCGAGGAGAATACTCAATTTGTGGACTGTTACAATTAGTGTGACCCTCTATATAAATATATTAATATTTGTGAATTAAAATAAAGTTAAAGAAGTTTAATTTTATTTTGTATCAAATTTCTACAACTCACACTGCCTGCCTATAGGCTATACTTAAAATATAGTCTATTTGGCAGGCTGCATTGCACTGCCTGCCAATGCAGACTGTACTTGCGGTTGCAGGCTTGTAGTTGGAGGCAGCAGTTCAGTACCAGCAGCTATCAGTCAGCAGTCTACACTGCAGCCTAAGGCACCTGGGCCCATGGTGCCTACAGTCCAGGGCGCCAAGCCTGCTTGGTTCACACCCAGGCTAGCGCTGTGCTGCACCCAGGCTAGTTCCAGTTGTGCTGTGCTGCACCCAGGCTAGTTCCAGTTGTGCTGTGCTGCACCCAGGCTACCCTGGGTTAGGCTCATTCTGGGCAGGGCATGATCAGTGCCCACAGGCTGGTTCTTGCTAGTTTTTACTCCAGATCTACCTGACCTGACATTGTCGGCATAACTTGCTTTGAACGGGCCTATGTGTCATGCCTTTCCACCATGACGTTCAGATGTTCCTGCATGGCATGACATAGTGATATGGTTGGGCTACCCAAAATTGGGCTGTTTTGGTCCAACTTGGACTGTTTGCCACCTCTTCTCAAGGATTAATATAGGCAATTATGTATTAAGATTGTGAAATGATTAATTAATATTTTAAATAATTAATTTATATTTGAATAATTATTATTAAAATATGAGTGTTCTTTATATTATTTAAATATATTATTCATGTTGTATATACTTAATATTAATACTAGGTGTGAGAGTATATACAAATATACATATGTATATTGTATTATATTTTTTTAAATTTTAAAAATAAAAATCTTTCCTTCCAATTAAAGTTATTCATTATGATTTTATTAGTTTTACTTGTCATGAAATAAGAATAAGATGATAACAAACACAAACTTAAAATTGGGTATGTTAAATTTCAATAATATTTTATATTTAGATTTTTTTCTTTTTTTTTGCCTATTGACTTTCAAAAATTATAAAATTCTTATAGTTTATTAAATATTTTCATAAATTTTTTTTCAATTTCAAATATATTTTGATAAATAAGAAATTAATTTTAAGTTAATTTTTATAATAAAGTTAATGATATCACGTATATATCTAATATGTAATTTGTTAGCTAGTTGATTTTCTCAAATTGTTCTTATGAAGAACCTTATTTTGATTTTATTATTAGTAATATTATCAAATATAATATTATATATTTTATTTTGTTTTTCATATTTCTTAAAGTTATTTATCAAAGAATCATATATAGCTAAGTTAGCATAAAGTTATAATATCTTATGAAATATAATATTTTCTTATTTAGTTTTTATTTAAAATCAGCATTGTGAATAATGACACGTGAAAAAATATCATTTGAGTAGTCTGTTTATAAGATATTATTGATACTACTGTATTATATTTTTTAAATCCTAAATTATTAAATATTTATCATATTTTTAAATTTTTTTATAGGATCTGAAAATTTAAGCAGAAGATTCATACCAGTAATGATTCTAGTTATTTTTTTTTTTTTGTAAATTTTGAATTGACTTAGAATTTTATGCATAATATTTTGTGATGTATTGTTAGACGTGTCTTCTTAGATATTCAGTCTTACTATTTATCTTTGTAATTATATATTTTGGTACAGAATTTATATTATATAGAATTTTTTTTTTTAAATATATTAAAGTAAGTCTAAATTTCAAAAATTAATTTATGAAATCTAATGCATAATATTTTATTATATAAAATTAAATTAAAAAATATTTATGCTATATGTTTACCTGGCAAAATTAAATATCTGCTACCAACTAGCCAACATAATATGTTTGTAATTTTGTTGTTTGTTCGATTAGTTGCAATCACCTATTTGTTATGGTTTTTACAAAATTATATTCTATACAAACATAATATACTAAAAATTTGAATTTTAATTTTAATATTTGAGAATTAGTACCAATTAGATAGAGGAGATTACAATTTGAAAAAACATATTTAAAATTTTTAATGTTAAATTATTATAAAAATATTATTAGTTTAATTTTTTTTAATAGTTGGTTGGATAGAATTCAACTAACTTTTGGATTCTTGCTAGTGTTTGGTGACAGAACAGCCCCTGTCCACTGAATTCAATTGATGCTGCATTCTTGTTGGGTTTCTGTCCTACCCACAGGGATGGATCGGGCCTAATTGGAGCATGTTTTGTTATCTAGGCTGAATTCAGCCTGGAAAGTCCAGTGAATTGGTCCATGCTGTACCAAATGGTTTTGCTGTGTGCAAACCAATCATCATGGTCAGACATGACCCATTTGTTCCTGCTCCGAACATAGTTTTGGCCTTCCCAAGCCATGTCAATTTTCTGGGCTAAGCTGCCATAATACACAAATGAAATTAATAACAATAAAAACCCACATCACATTATAAGAGGAGTTGAAGTCTATAAATAGAAACATAAAGTACTAGGACAATTCACATGTTAAATGTTAAAAAAAAAAAATGTAAAACACTGCAACAATATCATTTAATATAAAATACATGTGGAGTATCATCTTTTACATTACTTATCTAGCCCATTATGTCTCTTGCTCTTATTAATCTTTTGTTCTACATTGTTAAGATACATATTTTTGAAATTAAGTAGAAAAAAATGTTATTGGTGGATATAAATTTAACAATGTGCACATCAATGATAAATTTATTATGTAAAACTTGAGAAAATATAATCTATTATGTAAAGAATGCAAAATTTAACCCACTCAAATTGGTGTATACTTCATGTATACAAATAAAATTTTTGATAAAAATAATAAAAAATTCTAAATTATTTCATGTATACAAATTCATGGGCAAATTGATTTCTTAATTTTAAGATATTTCATGTACATATTTATTATTCATCTTAAAATTTCAACCATTGTTAAATATTTGAATAAAATGATGTATTTTCATTATGTTGACATGTCGAGGTTGATATTGATGCAGTTGTGCATTATTGTATGTAGAGGTGTTAACCAGGCCATGTCATGCTAGCACAACTCTATTTTTGGTGGCCCAATTAGGCCACCATACCTTGCTTAACATGACATGGTGCTGGAGTCGTGCCATGCCTGGCATGACATGATTCAATTTTGGGCAGCTAGACACATCCCGCCGATTGGATTCGGGCTGGGTCATGCTGGGTCATGCCGAGTCAGGTTGGTTCGGGTTTGATTTTCTAGCTTGGCCTAGCCCTAGCATAGCTAGGTCCTAGGAGGCTATGACTTAGAGTTCGAGTTCGAGACTGACTCGCGCAGGCGCACTCAACTCACCGTCTCGATCTCAGAATTGTGGATTAATTATTTAATTTTTTTTACAAATTTCATATTTTAAGTTAATATTTATGAGTTGTGAGTGCGACATTATATACATTATTTATTAAGTTCACATAAATCATATAAAATATTTTAAAAACTCATCAATTATTTATTCATCATTCAATTCAAAAATAAATGAAATAACATAAATTTACAATTTATAAATCATAACAATACCATAAAATAAAAATCAGTAATCTCAATCATAATAATAATAAAACATCAAGCTCAACTGTCTCAATGGCTTAATCTCAATGCCAACTCGTAGGAGTATACAATTGATCATCATCATGTAACCGTCTGATGATATCACTACAGTTGGTTCAACCTCCTCAAAATCTTACTAGTTAGTATCTGTCCGTAACTCATCTGTTTTTGTTTTAGCATGATCTTGATTATTGATATCCAATCTCGAATTCTTTCAATCCTTCATGCATTTTAGTGTCTCAATGATATATGATCGCAGTCTTAATCTCATATCCAAAATCATATTGACTGCAACAGAAAAAACATATACCAATGTTATGCTTGATACTGGAGGAGTCAGTAGTTCTCATGCTATCTTAGACAACATGGGATAAATCAATTTATATGATGTTTACTATTGTAAAATATTAAGATTTTTGTTATCAGTATGTGATTTGATTGATCACATAAGTACAGAGGCAACTCGCTCCTATTCAACATTACATCATTCGTTTCTCCCTCGCTAACTGAAAAGATAATGAGAGACCAAATAATTTCTCATGAATGAACTCTTCAGGTTAGTGTTCTTGATTTATGCATAAGGATATATATGTCAAAATATTCTTTATCTCTTCTACTTTAATCTTATTGTCTATACAACCAACCAGACAATTAAGAGATATAATGAAGAACCATTACTTTAAGTACATGGTTTCCATCACAAGAGTCATGTCACTAAACATCGGGTCTTCTCTAAATTTTCTAAATATACTACTAATGTTTTATATACACCTGAGTACAATGTAAGTTGTGAGAATATAAACTAACGAACACATATTCGTCGTATCATAAAAAATCTTTAGGTATTTTATAAATAAAATTTCTATATCCAAGTCTCTGTTGTTAATAATAAGTTCGTCACTTTTACTATTTAAGTTGACGCGTAGTTAGATATCATATTTTTGTATCCAACACATGGCTCTAAAATCAGGTATGTGTAATTCTAACGATGTCTCATATTCATTTGGAATTTCTTATTCTCTAGACTCGCAGACAAATATAGACTATCAAATTTCTATTATTTACTAGACGTCCAAAGATATTTTAGTGAGTTACATATTTTTTCTAAAGTAAGAGAAATAATTTTCATCTTTGCTAGTACTATGAGGTTAATGATGTGATACATTTTTCTAACGTGAAAAATATTTTTTAATGGCTCATCTCTAATAGTTTTAACAAACATATTAATGACTATTCTATTGTCAGCTGTGTTATTGAATGTGATATTATATATTTTACTTTGAATATTATATTCTCTAAATATTCTCATCATTCACTCACATATGCCCGGGTCATCATAAGGATTGAGAATCTTTGAAAATTCTGATATCTTTTTATTTAGTGTTCATTTAGAATTTACATAGTGAGTGATGAGGAATGCATAATATCCTTCGTCGTGACTAGTCCAGATATCGGTATCATGAATATCATGTCACTATATTTCCTAAATTCATTAATTTTTATTAGTTTTTTTAATTTATAGTATTTTAGTATGTCGTTTTTACATGTAGACCTTGGAATCCTATGAAATACAGTCTAAAAATATGTTCGTATGATATTAATTACTATTGGATCATCTGAAAATTTAATTGGAAGATCTATTATGGTGATTTATTTGACAATGCATTCCCATCCTAACTCGTTGTGGTATATGAAGGGGGTCAACATAGAAATTGAACTAAATTCAATCTTAAAGATCTCACCATTAAGTTGGGTTTGTCTAGAATCTGTTGCACTATATTTTTTGATGTATTATTCGACATACCTTTTTAGGTGTCCAGTCATACATGCACTTTTACATGTTAATATTTTCTTATAATATATATATTGTGTTGATTTTTCATTGATAACTCTAATATTTTTATTATGTATAATATTTAAGCGAGCCTAAGCTACAAATTTTATTTTATTTTTTTATTTTTTAGATGGTTGAGATCTGAGATCATTAGTTAAATTAATATTTTGGTAGCTTCAAACCTTTTTTATGGTTATCAATATTAAAATTATCTATGTTTACGTTAATATTAATCACATTCTTATCACTAAATTTATTATTTGTCATTTTAAATTGTTATTAATTTATTAATTATATTCTAAATTTTATTTTTAAAATTAAATATTATTTGATATTAAATTATTAATAAAAATTAAAATGAAATAACTAAATAAACTTTTAAAAATAATAATCATTTGGTCGTTTATGGAATGCTGGTTGCCGATGTCAGATATTCATAGTTTGTATCCGAGTCCTGAGACCAAGAGACGATAAGAAAGCCAAAAGCCGAACGCCCGAACACAACTCTAAGAGGAGAGAGATGAGACGAGAGGAGAGAAAAGGAGGAACGGAATAGGATAAGTATTAGAGAAATAGAAGAGAGTGAATATGAGGTGAGAAGTGAGTGAGAATATATATAGATATTAAAAAGATTAAAAAAAACATTAAAAAACATTTTTTTATTTTTTTTAAAATTTTAATAATTTTCTAGGGTAGAAATCAGACAACCATCGGATTTTTTTTTAGCCATTGGGGCTACATCCAATGGTTGAATGGATTTGAATTTAATTTTTTTTGGATCATTGGGTCAATTTTATCTTTACGGTTCTAGAAGGTTCAGGCGAGGGGGTGAGACGAGGCTCTAGGGCGACTGGGGGTGGGGTCTGGGCAAGCCTGATGGGAGCTAGGGCTCGGTCCAATTGGATCATGCCCACTGCCCATGATTCGGCCCAACTTCCGGTGCATGGTGCCGGATCATGCAGTTGGACTATGCCTTTAGTCCAAATAGTCGGGTTGTGCCTGGCTCACCACGAGGCCCGACGCCCTCTGGCCTAGCACAACACGAGCTATGCCTCGAGCTGGCACGAGCCCATGCATGGTTTTGGGCCAGACACAACTCACTCGGATCATGACTCGTGCCAGGCCTAAGCTGTCCGTCCCACTTGACACCTCTAATTGTATGTCTATATTGCAAGTGTCTATATTGAACATTTTGAAAATGATCTACTTGATTCTTTATTCAAATATGATAGTCATTTCACTAGTAGTCAAGTTATATTTTTATTAAATTGTCTGATTGTATGAGATGCATAAGATTATATTGTTAGATTAGGATATTGAAGTTCACAAGTTACTTTTGAAAGGCTCTTTTGCAATAAATGGGGATACATTTATAATTGATGGACAAATTAAAATCGTTAATATGAGTTTGAGGAGCCTTCTTATTCATTTAGTTGAAAATAACTTAGGAAATTGAGACATTTATCTACTAGTGAACAAAGGTGCATATAATACTCTGTCAACCAGGGCATACGCATCAATCCTATAGAGATTGTCTATGATTTTCAACATTGATAACTTGTCGATGTTGTTACTATGTTGGATAGTCAATTTGTGTTGAAGCCAATCTCTATCTTTTCTTTTTCCATTTATGAGTTGCATAAATAAATTCATGAGCATGTCGAGAAGAGATGTGCTCATTATAAAATGTAAGTCAACTTACATGTACACTTTAAATATTTTTAACTTGGCAATATTGTGATGGTGTGAGTGTGACCATAATGGTTTTCATCTAGTTCTATTCAAAAATTGTACATCTAGAGTGCATGACTCTTTAAGATACTTAAAAATATTAATACTAATACATTTGTTTTGGAACTTACACAGAGATTCAATATTAACCCAACCTTCAGATAAAATATTTGGTTAAGTATAGAGGCTTTTTGTTCGATCTAGACAACCTCTTGATAGTGAATCACGTTGATATTGAATATACTCATGAGCGTATGGTGATACATTCTTTACTGGATCCTAGTAGTCCAAGACCAACTGATGTTATTGATGATATTTTTGATAAAAAATAGGTCTATGCAAATGGTGATTTTGTTTATATATATGATGTTTGATGGAAGGGATGCCTAGAGATTGATGATAATTTGATTTCACATAATGAGCTGCATCAGATCAATCCATGCCTCAAGAATTATGAAAGTAGTCAATCTACTTTTATGGCATAGGGAAGAGTTCTTATATTCAAGAAGAATGATAACCTATTAGAGATTATCACGATGATTTAGTATTTTGAGAAGGAGCAAGAAAATTCTCAAAGATGAAACACACAACACACAAGAGAAAAGATAAAAGAGAGAATAAGAAAATTTCATTATCTTAAGGCATTACAATTGTCACACTTCTTATCTTTATTTACAATTACTTATGTAGTAAAATAAGAAAAATTCTTTAAACATAAAATCTAAATCATGACATGATGTATATGTTAATATTTCATTAATTTATGTTGCAATACCAAATAACAAAATTATTATTTGAATCATTAAGACTTTTAGTTATAATAATATAAAATATGTAGTGATTATATTCAAGTTGTGACTTTATAATTTAGGTTGTGATACTGAGTACATAATATTGTACTTCATTCATGTCGTGATAATAAATAATAAGGTTGCGACACTAAATAACAAGGTCGTGACTTAAATCTTTAAGACTCCCAATTGCAATAATAAAAAATTAATTATGACTTTGTTCAAGTCATGATTTTGCATTTATAGTTATAGTACCGAACATAAAGTATTTCAGTCGAAACAACACAAAATAAAAGGTGATTCTATTAAAGTTGCAACTTCACATATCAGTTTACAATACTAACACATGTTGCAGCTTCAGAAGTCTAAGTTAGATTTAATATTTTTACACCTGGTAAATATTTCTTCTTCATCATAGTATCAACTCTATGTCACTAGAATTTTTTTACACTAACTAACTTTGTCAAGTAATCAGTGTAATTTTTTTATGCTAACTTTGTTCAATCGAATCAGTCTTTGAACAATTTGCTTTCTAATAAAGTGATATTAGATGTTGATGTATTTTGTTTGAGTATGAAATACTAAATTTTTTGCTAAATGAATCATACTTTGATTATGATATATGAGTCTCAGTTTATTCTATTGAAGCCAAATCCAGAACATCTATCAACTAATGGATCAGTCAACATCAATAGTTCTATTAATTCCAAAATTCTTATTGTTGTTAGCACCAAACTGCAACACAAAATTAATAATATAACAAAGATATTTGAGTATCTTTTTAATAGTATTTCATTGCTCCTTCCATGAGTTGGATATGTAATTGCTCAATACTCATACATCATGTGAAATTTTAGATGTTGTATATATCATAACATACTTCAAACTCTTGATAGCGTTAGCATATAAAATGAGAGTTATTTCATCTTTCTCTTGCTGAGTAGTAGGGCATCGTTCTATTGTCAACTTAATCCTAGTCATTAGAGGAATTCCCACCAACTTGCAACAAGACATGTTATATTTCTGAATTATTCCTTCAATATACTTATGTTACTTAAGATATAATATTCATTTTCTCAATCTCTCTAAATTTGCATGTCTAACATAATATTTGTTTCCTCAAGATTTATTATGTTAAACTTTTTTTCTAGTAATCTTTTTACTGTATTGATAATTTTCATGTTATTTCTAACAAATAGTATTTCATCAATAAACAAGGTTAGAATAATATGATTATTACCTATTCATCTTGAGTACACATGGTGATCAACTTCATATCTAATATAAATCCCAGCTGCAAGTATGAATCAAACTTTTGAATTTTGATATCACATCGTCCTATATTGTTTTATCTCGTAGTAATTTTTTCAATGTGCACACTAATTCTTCTTTGTATTTCACTTTGAAATCGATCGACTGTTTTATGTAGATCTCTTCATTTAGCTCTTTGCAAAGAAAAATCATCTTCACATCCAGCTTTTTAACCTCTAGATCATACCAAGCTTTTGCAACCAATATCACTTAGATGGAAGACATCTTTGCTATTGCGAAGAAGATCTCATCGTAATCAATGCTATGAACTTGAGAGTATCATTTAAAAATCAATCTTGTCTTGTATTTCTCACTATTTTTTATTAGTTTTTATCTTTCATTTAAACATCAACTTGTATCTTATTACATTTTGGTATGAGTCCAACTTAATAAGATTCCAAGCATTATTTTTTTACAATGACCGCATCTCCTTTTCTATGTCATGCTCCCACTACTTTGACTTCTCAGTGACTATTTTCTCCTTCATAGTATTAGGCTAATCTTTTGTGATATGCAGAGAATGATATGCGAGATCAACATGTATTACAGGTGAGTTTCTAACCTGTGTAGATATCCTTAATGCAACTATTATTTTAGCAACTTCTACCTCAATAAAATCTCTAAATTCTTTCTGCATCGTCCCTTCATCAAGAGTATTTGTGCCACTAATTCAATAGAGTAGCGATATATTTTGTGATCTAATGATTGGAAGATATTGCAACATGTTTTGTAATGTCACGACTGACAGATGTCATGACTCACTTTATTAAGATCACTCATGTCACAACTAACTATGACTTATCAACTCTTGTACTCTCTAAACATGAGATCTCTATTGAAAATGATTAATTTTGTCTCTGAGTTTCAAATCTTGTAGTTATTAATGTCTTTCCCGTAGTCAATGAACTTGTACTTATCTGATTTGAAGTTTTATTTTTTATTTTCTTTTGGTACATGGAAGTATGCATCATATCTAAAGACTTAAAGATGAGCTACACTTGGTTTCCTTCCGTACTACACCTTAAAAGGTGTTGATTTTTGACTATCGATGTAAGAGTATAATTCTTCAGATAGTATCATGTGACAACTATTTTAGTCCAAAACATCCGCTTCAAACCTATCTAATTCCTCATACACCTATTCTTCATCAATGTTTTATTTAGCTTTTTAGTGATCATGTTCTGTTGCCATGTCATCTTGATCGTGTTCAACCTTGCAATATCCTGCTTAACATAGAATTGATCAGCCAAAAAGTACAATGTACTTTTCTTTATGTTCTTATTGAATTAATTTTTCACCAATATTTTTATGTTTTAACTCTGTGAGGAGGGGAATGTGAAAGAAAGAAATTCATAAAACTATATGTTTACAAGTTGGTATGAGGGGGTATATATACACATATAGTGGGACCCACAGATAATAAGAAAATTAAGAAAAGAAAATAACTATATAAATCTATTATATCTAATACTCCCCCTCAAGCTGGAGTATACATGTCATATGCACCAAGCTTGTTTCAGATATATTTGACCTAGGACCTCTAAGAGATTGAGTAAAGAAGTCTACTAGTTAATTATTTGAGCTGACAAAATAAGTAGACACACATCTTGATGAAATCTTTTCTCTAACGAAATGACAATCAACTTTAATATATTTGGTCATTTTATTGAAGATTTAATTGGATGCAATGTGTAAAATAGCATGATTATCACATAAGTTTTTTTTGTTCATCTTTTTCAAATCACAATTCCTACTGAATGAGGTGTTTCAGTCATATGAGTTCACTAGTTGTCAATGTCATAGCTCAATATTCAGCTTCAACACTAGATTTGACAATTATAGTTTATTTTTTATTCTTTCAAGATATTAAGCTATCTCCAATAAAAATATAGTATTTTGAAGTGGAGCGTCTATTTGTGGGTGAGCTAACCCAATCTGCATCTGCGTAACCAATAACTTGGGTATGGTCTTTGTTCTCGTACAACACACATTGACCTGGTGATCCTTTAATATATTGAAGAATTTGAATTACAGCATTCCAATGACTATCACATAATGACTATAAGAATTGACTAACAACACTCATAGGAAAAGAGATGTTTAGCCGAGTAATGGTGAGGTAGTTCAGTTTGCCTACAAGTCGTCAATATCTTTCAAGATCTTTTAAAGGCTCCCATTGACTTGGTACAAGTTTGACATTTAGATTCATAGAGGTGTCAACTGGTTTATAATTTAACAATCAATCTCTTCTAAAATATCTAAAACATACTTCATCTGAGAAATGACTACTCTAGAATTGGATTGAACCATCTCAATTTCTAGAAAGTACTTAAGATTTCCCAAGTCTTTAGCTTGAAAGTGAGTGAAAATATGTTTTAATTGTTGAATACCAATTTGATTATTACATGTAATGATAATATCATCCGCATAAATAACTAGATAAATACACTATCTCGAAAAATTATGATAATAGAAAACTGGATGATTTGTTGTACTGTGAAACATTTCAAATTCTCGAACAATAGAACTAAAACGGTCAAATCATGCTCGAGGAAACTGTTTCAAGCCATATAAAGAGCGAGGTAGCTTGCATACCAAACTAGACTTCCCCCGAGCAACAAAACTAGGTGGTTGCTCCATATAAATCTTTTTAGCAAGATCACTACGAAGAAATACATTAGTAATATCCAATTGATAAAGTGGCCAAGAACACATAAACTTGAGTATAAACTTTAGCAATCAAGTGGGCCTTAAGACGAGCAACCTGACCATCGGGAACAGGAACAACCTTGACTGTGTAAACCTAGCAACATCCAACATGAGATTTTTCAGAAGGTAAAACAACAAGATCTGTGTCAGTAGAGTGTAAAACAACCATTTTATCTATCTTTGTCTGTCTCCATCCCCGAATGAGCAAGACTCCTCGGGGCTCTTTGGAAGAGAATTAGAAGATAAAACAGAAACAAACATAAAATAGGATGAAGATAATCGATGATAACTTAGAATATTATAAATAGGATGAGGATTACAAGTAGACCAAATACCTTTCTGAAGAGCAATCAGTAAGTCAGTAATAGTAGATGGAGCCATGGTAGGAGAAGTTAAAGGAATAGGAACCATTGCAATAGGGCAACGATGATAAACTTAGAGTGGTCGAGGAGGTGTAGCTTCAGGTAGATAAATGAAAGGAAGAGGCAAGACTTCATAAATAATGAGAGACTCAGAGGAGGAAAAAATGGAGACGAGACGTAGGGAAGGAAGTGGAGATGCCAATCCAATACATTTAGCCATAGTTTGACACCCATTAGCTAAGGTGACAGTAGGTAAAACAAATAGATTAGTAATGGAAGAAATAAGATCTATATTACCATATATGTGATTAGAAACACTAAAGTCTAGAATCCAATATCAAGAAGAAGATGCGTGAGTACTACATGTAGAGGCATTACTGGCTCGGACAACATAAGGTGACCGAGCTACTCGATAGTGGAGATAGGCATCATACTCACTGTCAGTAAGAAGAATGCCCTGGGACGAGGAGGTGCTCGGAGGATGAGTTGGCTGAAGTCCAAAGGTTTGAGCCATGGAAGCAATATGGGCCTGGGGTGGCCGTCCTTGTAGGCAAAAACAATGATCATGAGCGTGACCAACCCTTTTACAATAGGTGCAATGAGGACATTGACCTCTACCATGATTAACACTGCATTCTTCGCATGGGTTAGTATGAGAAACTAACATAGGGGAATTTGGAGTGCTATCAGCTGGCACAACTTGAGTGGAGATGATACGAAGAAGACGAACAAACACATCATCCAGGGATGGGATGGATGAACCACTAAGAATATGATCAAAAATGGTCTCAAAATCTTGACGGAGTCTATAAAGAGTGAGGACCATAAAGAATGTGTCAATGAAGGTTTGTTGGGCCCCAACATTAGTAGCAAGAGGCATTAAGGAAAAAAAATAATTTGATTTGATGATGCCTTAGTCTGTTGGGAGTTGAATGCCACAACTCTAATAGCATCAATATTGAATAACTTATCATCCTAAAGCCAACAAAGATCAGGGGGGAAGAGATCTTCTTTCTCCACAATTCACTTATTATCCAGATTAATTTTCTCTATCTAAATTGGATCAATATATTATTTTTTTTGTAGACTTTATTCTCTCAATCTAGTATTATACATTACATATATTAGAACATTTAATCTTTGATATTCAAGTCTATTTTTTGTCTGTATCTACAAATAATGAAATAATTAAAATTACATGTTAAAATGAAATAAATTTATTTAACAATGAAATAGAAATATATGTATAAAAATTTACAAAAATAAAAATATTATCAATTCATGTGTTCTAATTTCTTTTATATCATAAAATACAGTATTTTTAATTATTTTAAAATACCTAATATTTATAATTAATAATTTGTTTTTTAATTTTATTTTTTTTATCATGACGTATCCTAGCCGTATCCGTATCCTAGTTTTTTAGAATTTGCCGTGTCCTCGTATCTTGCCGTGTCGTATCCCCGTGTCCGTATCCGTGTCCGTGCAACATAGCATACCACAACATCAGCTTTTTCAAACAAAAGCTGAAAAAGTCCACTAATATGCCCTGATTCAGAACTCACTCATACAGACCACATGGACAACTCTTGACAGTAACACCTTTTTTACATCCATACAGCATTCTTTCCAGTGGGATAAGCAAGCCTCTTCGTGTAAATCCCTGCAATACCATTAAACAAAAACCTACCAATATGTGTATTTATTGTTGAGCTGTATACCTTTCCTTTTATCCCTCTGCCTTGAGCCATTGATCTATAACAGAAAACAATAACAAAAACAACCAAAAGCAAACAACCAAGCAATTTCCAGAATCACCAAAGTTAAGAGATTTTTTTTTTTCATTTTTTCAATTTTTTTTAAGGTCTTTCTTTAATGCCCTCCCCACAGGACTGGGGTGGTTCTTCTTTTGTAATGTGACCTTCCCATATTGATCTTTAGAGCTGCAAAACACACAAGTTAGTGAAATCAAACCAAAACAGGAAAATTTTAGACCCATCGCTACTATTCCCCTTTTATTTTTAAGCCTTAATTTCTAATCTTTATTTTTTTGAATTCTAATATATGAAAAACCTTTTTGTCTAAACTTATTAAGCCTTTGTATTTATCAGGGATATCTTTCCCCTCAAACTCTTGAGAATCTCTCTTCATGCCTTCTTCAGCTAGTTTATCTGCCAACGCATTTGCCTCTCTCTATATATGTGTATAATTTCCCCTTTAAGCTCTATTAATAAAATTTTAATTTTGTCAATATCTTTTTCTAGTTTCTATAATTCTATTTTCCCTTTCACTAAATCCACCAACAAACTCGAGTCAACCTGTACTTGAATATTTTTAAAATTATTATCTTTACATATTTGTAGACCCTTGTGCAAAGTCATAACCTCTGCGTGCAAGGCTGAGGAGGCTAATCATTTCATTGTGAACGCTCTTATCACCCTACCTTCCTCGTTCCTTATGGCTCATCCTCCACCTGCAACTCTCATATCTCTTATAAAGCTCCCATCAGTATTTAATGCTAAATTATTCCGTTGGGGCTTTTTTCATTTGATAATTTTAACTTTTGGCCTTTTTTTTGTTCTTGTGGATAGTCCCCAAGCTTCCTTTCTATTTTTATCAATTTCTACACTTCCTATCTTTATGGGGCTACATGCAGAGATAAATGCACATTCTTTTTTAATCTCCTCTAAGATATTTTCGACATTCATTAGAATGCCGTCAAATCTATTTTTATTTCTGGCTTTTCATAGACACCAAACTGTAATGTGTGAGATATAACTTCATAACCATTTGAGAATTTTATTCTTTGTTTTACCTTCCCACCATTTTTTTACCCTTTCTATAAGTGAATTAGTTCCTTTTTCTAACTCTATATCCATTTCTAATTTATTTCATATCTTTTTGGCTATCTTTCCTATTGAGAACAGGTGATCCATTCTCTCTATTTCTTGTTTGCAGCAGTTGCATCTGGACGCTAACCTTATATCTTTCTTTTGAATATGCTCATCAACCGGGATGACTTTTGAGAGAAGTTTCCACATAAAAATATTTATTTTTTGTAGAAACTCCTTTTTTCATATTTCTTTAAAGATCATTTGCGGAGTTTTTTTATCTCTCACCAGCTCTTTTACACTTTTTAAAGTAAATTTTCCTTGCGCATCTAAGGATAATTTCCATCCACTTTTACATTATTTTAAAATACAATATTTTTAATTATTTTAAAATACAATATTTTTAATTATTTTAAAATACCTAATATTTATAATTAATAATTTTTTTTTTAATTTTATTTTTTTTATCATGACGTATCCTAGCCGTATCCGTATCCTAGTTTTTTAGAATTTGTCGTGTTCCCGTATCTTGCCGTGTCGTATCCCCGTGTCCGTATCCGTGTCCGTGCAACATAGCATACCACAACATCAGCTTTTTCAAACAAAAGCTGAAAAAGTCCACTAATATGCCCTGATTCAGAACTCACTCATACAGACCACATGGACAACTCTTGATAGTAACACCTTTTTTACATCCATACAGCATTCTTTCCAGTGGGATAAGCAAGCCTCTTCGTGTAAATCCATGCAATACCATTAAACAAAAACCTACCAATATGTGTATTTATTGTTGAGCTGTATACCTTTCCTTTTATCCCTCTGCCTTGAGCCATTGACCTATAACAGAAAACAATAACAAAAACAACCAAAAGCAAACAACCAAGCAATTTCCAGAATCACCAAAGTTAAGAGTTTTTTTTTCATTTTTTCAATTTTTTTTAAGGTCTTTCTTTAATGCCCTCCCCACAGGACCGGGGTGGTTCTTCTTTTGTAACGTGACCTTCCCATATTGATCTTTAGAGCTGCAAAACACACAAGTTAGTGAAATCAAACCAAAACAGGAAAATTTTAGACCCATCGCTACTATTCCCCTTTTATTTTTAAGCCTTAATTTCTAATCTTTATTTTTTTGAATTCTAATATATGAAAAACCTTTTTGTCTAAACTTATTAAGCCTTTGTATTTATCAGGGATATCTTTCCCCTCAAACTCTTGAGAATCTCTCTTCATGCCTTCTTCAGCTAGTTTATCTGCCAATGCATTCGCCTCTCTCTATATATGTGTATAATTTCCCCTTTAAGCTCTATTAATAAAATTTTAATTTTGTCAATATCTTTTTCTAGTTTTCATAATTCTATTTTCCCTTTCACTAAATCCACCAACAAACTCGAGTCAACCTGTACTTGAATATTTTTAAAATTATTATCTTTACATATTTGTAGACCCTTGTGCAAAGCCATAACCTCTGCGTGCAAGGCTGAGGAGGCTAATCCTTTCATTGTGAACGCTCTTATCACCCCACCTTCCTCGTTCCTTATGGCTCATCCTCCACCTGCAACTCCCATATCTCTTTTAAAGCTCCCATCAGTATTTAATGCTAAATTATTCCGTTGGGGCTTTTTTCATCTGATAATTTTAACTTTTGGCCTTTTTTTTGTTCTTGTGGATAGTCCCCAAGCTTCCTTTCTATTTTTTATCAATTTCTACACTTCCTATCTTTATGGGGCTACATGCCGAGATAAATGCACATTCTTTTTTAATCTCCTCTAAGATATTTTCGACATTCATTAGAATGCCGTCAAATCTATTTTTATTTCTGGCTTTCCATAGACACCAAACTGTAATGTGTGGGATATAACTTCATAACCATTTGAGAATTTTATTCTTTGTTTTACCTTCCCACCATTTTTTTACCCTTTCTATAAGTGAATTAGTTCCTTTTTCTAACTCTATATCCATTTCTAATTTATTTCATATCTTTTTGGCTATCTTTCCTGTTGAGAACAGGTGATCCATTCTCTCTATATCTTGTTTGCAGCAGTTGCATCTGGACGCTAACCTTATATCTTTCTTTTGAATATGCTCATCAACCGGGATGACTTTTGAGAGAAGTTTCCACATAAAAATACTTATTTTTTGTAGAAACTCCTTTTTCTATATTTCTTTAAAGATCATTTGCGGAGTTTTTTTATCTCTCACCAGCTCTTTTACACTTTTTAAAGTAAATTTTCCTTGCGCATCTAAGGATAATTTTCATCCACTTTTAGTTAATATGGCGTGATTTTCCATCATATTTCGTTGCTTATACATCAATTTCTAGCTTTTTGATGCTCTTTTTGGATTATTAAAGGCGCTATTATTCAGCCCATATCTAGCTTTTATGTATGCCACCCAGAGGCTATCATTTTTATTTTCTTTTATGCTCCACTATTTCTTGCAAGCCCAAGCTTTTGCTATATCATTTAAATTTGAGAACCCCAAACTAGCTTCCTTAAAGGATAACATAGCTCTTTTCATTTTTTCCAATGGAGCTTGTTTTTATTTTCGTTTTTCTCCCATAAAAAATTTGACATTTCTCTTTCAAGTTTTCTTATCATAATTTTTGGTGGCTGTAAAGACATTAAAATATGTGCCAGCAACCCCTGCAATACATGTGAAATCAGAGTTATTCTTCATGCCATACTCAGTAGGTCTTCTTTCCAACCCGCAATCTTGTGCCTTAATTTCTCTACTAAGAACACTAAGTACTCCCCTTTTAATCTCCCCTCATAGATCGGGCACCCAAGGTACATTAGCGCACCCTTCTTATGTGTGAATCCCGTGATTCTTTTTATCTTTTGAACTATATTTTCATAAGTTTTTTCTGCTATCATAAATTGATATTTATTTTTATTCAGCAATTGCCCATTTTCTTCCTCCATTATATTTAATAATTTCATCATATGCCTCATAGACCGACTACTAGCATTTGAAAAAATTATAATATCATCCGCATATGCCAAGCAACACACCGGCGGTGTGTTTCTTGGTTGCTTATACCTAACAATATTTCCCTCGCTTATTTCCTTTTTTAAATTCACAATAAAGAGTTCTATGTAAATATTAAACAAGGAAGGGGAAAGAGGGTCCCATTGTCTAAGCCCTCTTGAAGTTTTAAATTCTTTACCTTCATGTCCATATATTAGAATTTTAACCCATGCACCGAATACACATCTATATATTAAATCTATCCAGAATTCTGAGAATCTCATTTTCCTCATTAAATAACATAAAATTTCCCATTTCACCCTATGAAAAGCTTTAGAGAGATCGAGCTTCAAAATTTTATTGTGTCATCTCGATTTAACTCATATTTCTCTTATCATTTTTGAGGCTAGATTGATATTCTCCATCATTAATCTATCTTTAACAAAGCATGTTTGTTCGACCGATATAATAGATGGGAGGATCTTATTGAGCCTGCTTTGGATCACCTTCGCTAAAATCTTGTAGATTGTATTACATAAACTAATTGGCCTGTAGTCTTCTCCCGTCCGTTGGTTAGGTTTCTTAGGTACCAATACAATATAAGAGTTAGCCCATGCCTTTGTGATTTCTGCCCTTGCAAAAATCCAGACAATAGCTGTAACTAACTCTTTTTTTATGATGTTCCAGCTGCGTTGAAAAAATCCATTATTTCATCCATCAGGTCTTGCAACATTATCTTTATTTGCATTAAAGACTGTCTCATTTACTTATTCTTCTGTTGGGTATTCTTCTAGAGTTTTATTATCATTTTCTGAAATTTTTTTCTCAATATTTTGCATTAATGAGTTTTTTCTCGGTATGTGTGATTTGCATAATAGTTCTTTAAAATAATCTTCTAATTCATTTTTTATTTCCTTATCTTTATCTAGCCATTTCCCGTTAGCTGCTTTTAAGCCTTTTATTTTTTTGTTTTTCTATTCTTATTTTAGCCATTACATTAAAGAGCTTAGTATTTTTATCTCCATCTTTTAGCCACTTAACTCTCGCTCTTTGTTTCCAAAAAATTTTTTTCATATGCAATCTAAGTCTTAATTCAGCTTTGGCCTTGCTCAGCTCGATTCTAGAGCTGTCATCTATCCTTTGGTCAAACTCCATTTCCAGGGTAGCCACTTCCTGTTCCTTTTCCAGGATGTTTTTGGTGATCTTTCCAAAAACCTCATTGTTTCATTTGCTTAATATCATTCTTAGATTTTGTAATTTCTTTGCTAGAATTTGCATGGGATTACCTGAAACTGGGTTTTTCTATGTTTCTTTTACTATGCCATCATACCCTATATGCATTCCTCATATATTTTGGAGCATAAAGCCTTTATGTCTCCCTTCACTATATTCAAATGTCATCAAAAGCGAGCTATGATCTAAGCATGTTCGATTGAGTTGCCTGACCTTTATTCCGCCAATCTTGTCAACCCATTTAGTGTTAACTAGGACACGATCCAGCCTGGACCAAATCGCTTTCCTCCACTTCCAGTTGTTACACCATGTAAAGTTTGAGCCTAGGAATCCTGCTTCCATTAAATTTGCTCGTGCAATAGTCTCGTTGAAGTGAGCTAATGCCATTTGATCAGGAGGTCTCCCTCCCCATTTTTTACTAGCATTTCTAATTACATTAAAATCTCCTCCTATAATCCATGAGGAGTTTAATGCTGCTAATCTTCTCATCTCCTTCCATAGAGATTTTCTTTTCTCCTTAGCATTGCTCGCATAAACTACAGATATTATCGGGTCTTGATGGCTTCCTAATTTGAAACTGATTATCTGCTCAGCTTCTGCTATAATTTCAATATCCATCGAAGCATTCCACAAAATCCATAACTTTTCATTTAAGTTTGAAAAGGCCTTGTCAAATCCAAGAACCTTCCTAAATTTGTCCAGCTGATCTTTATTTACCATTGGTTCAACTAGAATAATTATTTTAATCTTATATAATTTAATTAGTCTTCTTAGTCGATTTAACGTAGGAGTGTTTGCCACTTCTCTTAAGTTCCAATATAAGCTATTAAATATTTTAAGTGAGTTTTGTTTGTGCTCTAGTAGTACATTTCGAATTGTATCTCCTGATAACATATTTCTTCATGTTTTTTGGGGGTTTGATTGAATTTGGTGGAGCTTGTGCTAACTTACTTAATACTTGTATTTTTTTCAAGGCTTTTACTCATTTTTATGATTTCTTCCATTGCCCTCTCTCTCTCTTGAGGGTCATTAGTTTTAATTTTCTGTTTCTTTATTTCTGAATCATCCTGTGTTAGTTTTAGATCGAACTTACTTTTTTGTTTGTTTGTGCATAAGGGGGGCCAGCTTCTTGCAACTGATTCTTCCTCCGAGAGGAGGTCATCCTCCTCCAAGTTGTATTCTGCCATATTTTCCACTGCTTTTGTCTTTCCCTCCCCCTCTCTTCTCTTTGTTTTCACTCTCCTTCCCCTTCTATCTTCCAGCCCCTCAACTCCCCATTCAGCCTCTTTGAAAGTCTCATCTAGCCACTTCCTAATTCCAGCCATTCTCTCTTTCTAAAAGCTTTTCCACCCTTGTATCATTACTTTTATCCCCTACTTTCTCTACCCCTTTTGCCTCCCTCTCCCTTTCCTCTTCCTTTTCAGCTAACCCCACCTCAGCCCCATCCCCTATTATCTTCTCTAGACTCTCTATCTCCCTTTCCCTAAACCTCCTCCTCTGCTTTAACTGTTTTGCTTCCTCCATCCTAATCCCTACTCCTTCTTTTACCCTGCTTTCCTCACTAACCCCTACACTCTGCCCTTTCCTAGCCCATTCTCTACCTTTACATTTTCTCTCCACCTTGCTAAACTTCCCCTCTCTCATCTTCCCCCCATCAGCCATACATACTGCCTCCTCATGCCCTATTCTATGGCAGTTTAAGCAGTAGCTTGGAATGGATTCTGGAACCACTTCCTGCCAGAATCCATTAGAGATGTCACTGCCTATCCAAACTCTATTCGGTAGAGGAAGTCTGAGGTCAATTTCCACACAAATCCTAGCCACACTCGGCCTCGTTATACATGCTGTTGCTTCATCTAGAAGCCATGGTTTACCAAAGCAGAGTCCAAGAGAGTAGAGAGATGATTTGTTAAAGAAATGCAAAGGAAGTTTCGGAAAGTTAAGCCATACCAGTGCACGTGAGGATTCTTCTAGAGGTGAGAAGTCTGGCGACCACTTGAAGATGCGCATAGGGAAGCCCGCGATGCTCCACTGCCCTCTGACCCATATTCGGAGGAAGACGTCTTCCTCTTTGAACTGGAGGAAGACGTGCTTCCCATCGTACCAAACAAGCTTAACCACTGCTCGTAATTTTAAAGCAGCAAAAAATTCATGAATGGCAGTAAATTCAGGTCGGCCGTGAGAGAATTTTCCAATGAGAGTAAGCTCGAATGCATCTTCGAGCTTCTGAAGTTCTTCCTTCGAAAACAATACTGCGGGAGCCTCCATTTTTGCGTCAAACTTCGGAAACATAGTCGCGGTTTCTTTGAAAAGAGATGAAAATGATTTTTTATTAGAGAGCAATTCGGAATTCCCAATTTTTGGCTTGAATTTGAGCTTTTTTCAATCAAAAATGATGTTTTCTCTCTCTAGAAATGCACTTTTTCTCTCTAGAAGTTGAGAGCGTTTTTTGAAAAAAATGAACCCAAACTACCATGCACTTATTGTGCACTATCTGCCACATGTTGCTGATACTCGTGCATGCATCACACCCACACTTGTTGCACCTTCTGACAACATTGACACAATGAGCATCCTTATCAATAACGTCTTAAAAAGGAGCTTCGACAGGAGTTGACTTATGGACGGAATAAGAAGACAAGAAAGGGAGGAGTCCTTATATCGTGAACGTGAAATGAGAAAAGCGCTTTCATTTCGAAAGGCTAAGCTAGCCCCAGTCATAAGAGAAGGTTGGGATAAGAGCTTCCCACTTGATGACTTCACTGCCGAGCATCCACTACGGGATACCTACTCTTTCATTTCCGCACAAGTAGACGTGCAATATATACATTCGTTTGTGCTCCTGATGATTAGATGATATGTATCACTTTGATACAGTTTTTCACATATTTAGGTATGCAAAGAAATCTTCCGACCTTTATATCTCTTTCAATAATGTTAGGCATATCTAGTTAGATGATTGCTTAGATTCTAGTTTGACACCAACCTACCCAAAGATAATATCTATCATATGTTATTTTAATTTTTTTAAAGATAGTTTTGACTCCTAGAAAAAAAAATAAGAGATAAATAATAGTCTTGAGATTCAATATAGTTGTATAGTTAATGATGAAAATTATTTGTTTGATATTTTGGATCAAACATATTATTGAGAAAATCATGTAATCACTTAAGTTTCTCGCTACTTTATAATATGATAAACATTCAATGAGGTATATAGCCTCAAAATTAGTATTCAACAAGTAGTCGAAATATATAATGGTAAATTATTTCTTTTTTATGGGAATTATCTAGAATCACATAATTGCTGCAATATACTATGTATGTACTTTCTACATATCACTCATCTAATATATTCACGGAGGTATTGAAGGTGCATCAATCTATTTTTTTTTTCTTGAAGCTTAGTGTATTGAATATAATGGTCTTACGTCTATATTTTACCCTGTTGGATTACTTTTGATGGGAGCAATTGTGCTGGTGCATTAAGGTCTAAAATATCAAGCTTGAAGGAAAGAAAAGTAAGTTAATATTTTTTTTGAGACTTTTGTAATTATGTCTACTCATTGTTATGTTACTTGAATATAGATTTTATTAATGATCTCATCCTATATCTTTTTCACAAGGAAGAAATAATCAAGTTCTTAGTTTTATTTGCTTATAAAATATCAGAGTAGGGCGGATACCCAATTTCTTTGAGTATGTGTCACCTTCAAAGTATCTCAAAAGTGTTTGTCGTTGCCATTGTCTTAATTTGTATTTGTTTTGAATTTTAAAATAATGATGTCTCTTATATTTCCAAGAGATAATATTGTCTAAAAAAGTACAAAAACTTGTCGTAGACCTCATGTCAGCACAAGTTGGTGTCCAATTGGAATTTGAATATATGATTTGTTGTAAATGTTTGTGATCGTTGAAAGAGATCATACACCTAGAATACTTCTGTAGATACTTCAGTAAGCAAATAATTGCATCTGAATGAACATGTCAATGAGAATTTATAAAAAAATTAATTGTACATTTTGCATATGCTAAACTTGATATAATAATAGTCAAATAGTTAATGTTTGATATTGTTCTAGTGTATTATTTTATTATATATTTTTTATTTTTGCATTATGGCTGAAATTAACTCATTTATAAGATGCCTCAATTTGACTAGCCTCTTATATAAGAGCTTGCATGTATAGATTTCTATATTGTCATCTTCATTATTGTGGTTATTGATGTTTGACTTTGGAAAAATTAAAGAACATAAAAAGATACTTGCACTCGATAATAAATTCATACAGACAATACTCTTATCTAATTGGTAATCTTATTGGGGCAACCCATAAGTAGGGTACTCCCATTAACATAGAAAATAAACATATAATAAAGTTGAAAAGAAATTGAAATACCTCCCATAAAGCTAGCGTGTACAAGTCTTTCATAGATATTCATCAAGATTTTCATTAGGTATTCTACTATCCAAATATATGCTATGGTGATGGTTTCATCCTATATATTTTTTGATGAAGTATTCTACTTTTATGTGTTTCATTTGCTTATGTAAGCTAAATTTGAGGTTATATATTTTGCTACCTAACTATCATAGTAAAAATTACTTGGAGAAGAAGCTGGATACCTGATATCTTTGAGTATGTATCGAATTCAAAGTATTTTACAAGTAATAGTCACTATCACTATAACTTTTGCCTTTTTATTTGATTTTAATAAAATTATTTATTTTTTAATTTTTTAGGAGATAAAATTGTGTCTGAGTTGTATTTAGTTGTACTTGCTAAGTAGAATCTCTGAAATGACTAACTATATTGATAATAAATATTATATTTCATCAGATAATAGTTAGATTATTAATATTCCTTATGATTTTTCTATAATTAGTATTGTTGCAAAAGAAAAACAAAGAGAGAGAGAACCTTTTTTTTTCTGACTTCTGCAGTTCCACCTTATATTCAACACTCCCCCTCAAGCTGGAGCATATACGTCATATGCACCAAGCTTGTTACAAATATATTTAATCCTAGGACGACTGAGAGATTTAGTGAATATATCTGCTAGTTGATCATTTGAATTAATAAAACATGTAGCAACACATCCTGATACGATCTTCTCTCTAATGAAGTGACAATCAACTTCAATATGCTTGGTCCTTTCATGAAAGACTGGATTGGATGCAATATGTAATACGGTCTGGTTATCACAGATGAGTTTCATCTATTCATCCTTTCCAAATCTCAACTCTCGAAGAATATGTTTCAACCATATGAGTTCGCATGTTGCCAAAGCCATGGCTCAATACTCGGTTTCAGCGCTAGATTTAGTCATTACATCTTGTTTCTTACTCTTCCAAGATATTATATTACCTCCAATAAAAACACAGTACCCTGAAGTGGAACGTCTATCTGTGGGTGAGCCAGCCCAATCTGCTTCCGTGTAACCAACAATTTGAGTATGACCTCTGTTCTCGTACAACACACCTTGACATGGTGTACTTTTGATATATCGAAGAATGCGGAGTACGGCATCCCAATGGCTATCATATGGTGACGGTAGGAATTGACTAACAACACTCACAGGAAAAGAAATGTTTGGACGAGTAATGGTGAGATAGTTCAATTTACCTACAAGTCGTTGATATCTCACAGGATCTCCTAAAGGCTCCTCCTATCCTGGTACAAGTTTGACATTTGGATCCATAGGTGTATCTACCGGTTTACAATCTAACATACCGGTATCTTCTAAGATGTCTAAAGCATACTTCCTTTGAGAAATGACCACACCGGAACTGGATTGAGTTATCTCAATTCCCAAGAAATATTTGAGTTTCCCCAAATCTTTGGTTTGAAAGTGGGTAAAAAGATGTTGCTTTAGTTTCTGAATACCATTCTGATCACTGCCTATAATGACAATGTCATCCACATAAACAACCAGATAAATACACTGTCCCAAGGAGTTATGATGATAGAAAACTGAATGGTCTGCTATACTGCGAAGCATGACAAACTCTTGAACAACAGAACTAAAACGACCAAACCATGCTCGAGAAGATTGTTTCAAGCCATATAGATAAGGGCGTAACTTGCACACTAAACCAGACTCCCCTTGAGCAACAAAACCAAGAGGTTGCTCCATATAAACTTCCTCGGCAAGATCACCATGAAGGAAGACATTTTTAATATCCAACTGATAAAGAGGCCAAGAACACATAGCAACCATGGAGAGAAGCAGACGAACAAAAGCAATCTTGGCAACAGGGGAGAATGTGTCAGTATAATTAGAACCATAAATCTGAGTATAACCTTTAGCAACTAAGCGGGCCTTAAGACGATCAACCTGACCATCAGGACCAACCTTAATTACATAGACCCAACGACAACCAACTGTAGATTTATCAGAGGGTAAAACAACAAGATCCCAAGTGCCATTAGAGTGTAGAGCAGCCATTTCATTCACCATTGCCTGTCGCCGGCCTGGATGGGAAAGAGCTTCATGGGTGTTTTTTGGAAGAGAAACAGATGATATAGCAGAGACAAAAGCAGAATAGGGTGAAGATAATCGATGATAACTCAAAAAATTGTAAATAGGATGAGAATTATGAGTAGAGTGATTACCTTTCCGAGTAGCAATGGGTAAGTCATCAGGAGAGGATGGAGCCGGGGCAGGAGAAGCCGAAGGGATAGGAAGTGAGTCAGCAGGTGCATCAGCAAACGATAAAGGAGCATCGATACGAGAGCGACGATGATAAACCTGAAGTGGTCGAGGAGACACAACATCAGGTGAAGAGACAATAGGAATGGGCAAGACTGCAGAAACAGGAAGAGACTCAGAAGTGGTGGAAAAGAATAGTGAGTCCTCAAAGAAAGTAACATCAGCGGAGATAAAATAGCGATGAGTCTCAAGAGAATAACAACGATAACTCTTCTGAAGTCTGGAATATCCCAAGAAGAGACACTTCATGGCTTTGGCTGAAAGCTTGTCATGTCTAGGAGTGAAAATATGAACAAAGCAAGTACAACCAAAGACACAAGGAGGAAGGAAATAAAGTGGTTGGTTAGGGAAGAGAAGGGAATGAGGAATCAGATCATGTAAAACAGAGGAGGGCATACGATTAATCAAATAACAAGCGGTAAGAACAGCGTCCCCCCAAAAACGAAGAGGAACATTACTATGGAGGAGGATAGTACGAGCTGTCTCAACAAGATGTCGATTCTTGCGTTCAACTATCCCATTTTGTTGAGGAGTATGAACACAAGAAGACTGATGAAAAATCTCATGATGAGACATAATGAAGTAAAGGGGGATGAAAAATATTCCCTGACATTGTCACTGCGTAACACACGAATTAAAATATTGAATTGCGTCTAGATTTCAGCATAAAATTTCTGAAAAATAGAAAATAACTCAGCTCGATTTTTCATTAAAAATAACCAAGTACATCGAGAATAGTCATCAATAAAAGTGACAAAATAGTGAAATCCTAAAGTAGACGCAGTCCGATAAGGACCCCAAACATCAGTGTGGACAAGCTCAAAAGGATATTTTGCCCGATTATCCAAATGCTTTGGGAACGAGACACAAGTATGTTTCCCAAGCTGACATGATTCACATGAAAGCGACGACAAAGTGGAAAAATGAGGGACCATCTTCTGGAACTTGGAGAGACTAGGGTGGCCCAAATGACTGTGAATGAGGAGATGAGCATCAGTGGAAATGCAAACTACAAGAGATGAATCCGAGGTGAGGTGATAGAGGCCTTGAAACTCATGTCCTATGCCAATCGTCTTCCTCGTACTCCGGTCCTGCAAGGTCACAAATTTATCAGAAAAGGTAATAGAGCAATTAAGAGTACGAGTGATTTTACTGATGGAAATAAGATTAAAAGGACATTTAAGAGTATGAAGGACAGAAGTGAGAGGTAGAGAAGATAGAGGAAGGGCCAAACCAATACCTTTAGCCACAGTTTGAGAACCATTAGCTAAGGTAACAGTATGTAAAGCAGATATAATAGAAATAGAGGAGAAAATATTCTTATTACCAGATATGTGATCAGAAGCTCTATAATCTAGAATCTAGGGTCCAAGAGAAGATCTGTGGGTAAGGCAGGCAGAGGCATTACCAGGCTGGGCAACAGAGGCAACAAAAGCCTGATATGCCTGAGATGCGGAGGAGCTCGGAGGCTGAGGCAGCTGAGAATCAGAGGACTGGACCATATGGGCAGTGCGAGGAGGCCGTCCATGTAACTGATAGCAATGATTACTAGTGTGACCAAGTTTATTGCAATAGGTGCAATGAGGACGTTGGCCTCTACCTCGGTTACCTCTGCGGCCTCCTTGAGTGGTAGTGTGAGAAACTAACACAGAAGAATCTGAAGTGTTATCAGATGGCAAAATCTGAGTGGACGAGATACGAAGGAGGTGAGCAAACACATCATCCAAGGACGAAACTGATGAACTGCCAAGAATCTGATCGCGGACAGGCTCAAGATCCGGACGGAGGCCAATAAGAGTAAGGACCATGAAGAACTTATCAAGCTGTGTTTGTTGAGCCCCAACATCAGAAGTAAGAGACATCACAGTCAAGAACTCTTCCTTAAGAAAAGCAATCTTGCCAATATAAGTAGATAAATCCAAGTCCTGTTGGCTGAGATGGACAATAGCAGAAGCCACCTTATAAAGATGTTGGATATCATTCGTGTATAATTCTTTAGCTAGAGTCTAAAATTTAAAACAAGTTTTGTAGGCCCGAAGATGAAGAAGAATCTTAGGATCAACTGATTGCCACACTATACTATATAACTGGGCATCTATCTTCCTCCACTGTACACGATCAACCTCAGGGATATCTGTCTCCTGTGTAACCAGATGATCCTTATATCCTTGACCCATAAACCATAGTTCAACAGAAGCTGACCAGGAAAGATAATTGTCACTGCCAACCAATTTTTTCGAAGTAATCATAGGAGATCCAGATATAATAGAGGAAAAAATGGAAGTTTTTGCAGCCATATCTAGTTCAGATTGAAAAGAGCCCTAGTACAGCTTCAGATTGTGGCGTGACAGCATCCGAAAGATAGAATAACACTTCCGACGGTACGTGCAGGGATTGGGGTGCCAAAAATTATAAGTTTCTCTAGCAAGGCTGAAAAATGAAATTCTTCAAACTGATTGGGCAAGTGTGATTGACATAGGAGACTGGAAAAAAAATGTGATGGAGCTGGTCGCAAACGCAAAGCAAGTTGTGTCGTCGGTGCAAGATGTGGCAAGAAAACTAGTTGATTAATGCTGCCAATCAGATGCAGATCTCGCCCAAATAGATCAGTTTATCACCCGTCGTCAGATCCGTTAATTGGTTTGGAAGGGTGGAACGCAGGCTCGTTGGCTGAACCAGAGTGGCCAGGAAGCTTATACAAGATGCGCCGAGAAGTCATATCACAAATATAAACCATTCGACTTGAACTACCAGCAGTGACCTTGATGAAGGAAACTTCTTGAGAGCATAGGGGGAGAAGAGGTGGTTGTTTCGAGCGATGGAGACGATCCCGTGCGTGAAGAAGAAGGCGTAGTGGGCGCTGAGGTGGACCGACGGGTCAGAAAGCTTCGGGAGAGAGCTTCGGAAAGCTTCACGTCGGGTTCACCACGCTTCTACTGCGCCGCTCTGATACCATGTTGAAAAAGAAAGAGAGAGAGAGAGAGAACCTTTTTTTTTCTGACTTCTACAGTTCCACCTTATATTCAACAAGTATAATCAACTATAGAGACTATATCAAAAGTAAAATTGACATAGATCAATAGAAGTATCTGATGAAGTATAATCCAAAAGTTTAATCTATATAAAAGTATCAAGTACATATATTCTTTATGTCAAGATAATATCTCTCTTGGAGTAAGTTATTTATATACTAAAACAATATCTGAGTTTCTCAATATCATTTATTTAAAATTATGAATTAAAGTATTTTAGTCATGTAATTCCTAACTCATAATCTCACATAACCATAATATTATCTACATATATAATGAGCAAAATCACTTTGTTATCATTTTTCATCAGGAAAAATAAAGAAAAAATCATAATATACTTGTGTAAGCCAGACTAGGTGATTGGTTGCATGTGAAAATTTTATAAATTAGGTTTTTGGTGATTATTTTATGCTATATAGTATTATCCTTTGTAATCTGTATATTGTGTTGATTGTACTTCTCTAAATTCAAGTGTCTTCTTTATATAAACCTCTTTTCTAAGGTCAGTGAAGAAAAATATTTTTAACGTCTTACTAGTATATCTTTAATCTATGATATACTATCAGAGATATAAGAATTAGTGCAAAGATTATGATTATTTTGGTTATTGGAAAACAAATATCATGTTAGTCCATATTGAACGACTGCGTTAATCTCCTCACTATAAGTATCTTCTTAAGATGATCTATATTCTCACGTGGACTTATATTCACAATGAATATTGACATACAACCAACAATAAATTTTTTTGTAGATCGTTATATTAATTTCTAAGTGTTATTGTAATTGATGATATCTATATCTTCATGTGGACTTGTATTTCTAAATGAGAAAATATCTCGGAAGAAGATTTTAGTATTCTAGTATTGTTAGACAAAGTAATAAAAAAAAGAGAGAATATATGATAATATCTGTGAGATAACTCATGTACTTTTTTGAGAGTTATTGAAAGGTTAAAGATTAGAATGGTCGACTACATGATTATTTAACTTCTTGGTAAATTCATTTATGATCTAAGCGGGTTATTTATATCTTCTCCTCAATGTATATGTCCCAAGTCCTTGTTGGTTACGTCTATTATTCTCTAACTTTTCATGAGTCAGAACAAGAGTTGTTTTGTGAGCTAATATGTCATTTGGACTCAAAAGAGACTTTTTCTCATGAGATGTCTTGTACTCTTCTTAGTCACCAATATTTATTCTTGGTACATATGATAACTCTATATGAGTATTATCATAATATATATAAATGTTTAGAAATAGTGAATGAGTGATTTTCTATCATTGTTGCTAGTCCAACTGGGACTATTGAGGAGTAGAGAAAAATAATTAGTTTAGTTGTATCTTTTGGACTCTTACTCTTCTAGGCTCACTAAAAATTACTCATATTTGAAAAAGGTAACTTAAGAGCTCATTAAAATCCTATCAATCTTAGGTATAAAAAAACTTATCATCTTTGAGTAATGGAATATTAATGGGAGACACATCTTAAGGTACTGAATACTAACTAATCTTATCTTGGAAATATATAATGGACAAAGTTACTATTCCTTAAAATTATGGGAGATAAATTAATTAATCTCTCATCATGATACATGATCTAAAAATGTATGCACAAAAAATTATATCTTTCTAAAATTATTTTGGTTGAATCATTTTTTAATAGGAGTATTCGAGTTATCTATATTAGATATTTATTCATTCTTTTAGTCTTTTATTTTGTGTAAGTGTGAATGCATAGGAAATATATTGTATAATTTAGTGATTCATACAGTAAATACTAGATTTATCTGACATGTATTTTAATATATTGTTACTTTTATTATATGTATACTAGATTCTTATGTGTCTCAATGTATCATATCAAATGAGTTTTTATGCACATCAAATTGACGAGCAAGATAGAATGCTATAATATATTTTTTTAATTGACACGTCTTATAATATAAAATATAAATACCATTAAGTTAAAAATATATTATTCTCAACTTGGTTGGTGTTGGGTTATCCAGTTGAGAATGTACAAGTAAATAATTTGATATACTTAAACATGTAGAAAGAAATTCTAACGTATAAGAGAAGTAATAACTTAGAAAGATTCAATATTTGATGTATGGATAATAAGATTATAAATCAAATATCATGTCCCGACACACTCTCACAGAATGAGGTGATAGAGAAGAAAAATACACATCTAATTAAAACATCTCACACATTTCTATTTGGGAGGTGTGTTTGATGTACCAAACTATTTTTGAGAAAATTTAATCATAAACTACCTCATTAAGCAAATATTTCTTTAAATATTTTTCAGTGTTTTCCCTCTCAAGCCTACATTCTTGAGAAAGAATATTTAGCCCATCATCTAAAGTTTTTGGAAGTATTTGCTTTGTCTATCTTGTCTCCTCAAGATGAGATAAGTTGATATGCTATGTCTTGTGATATGTCTTCTTTGGATTATCTAGTATTCACAGATGATATAATTATTTTTTATCAAAGGATAGTAGTATTTTGATGAATATTGATATTATATTTTTGAGAATAAGTTATTTTTATGAGTTTATAAAGTATAAAATTTTAGAAGATACATTTGTATTCATTATTTTTTATTATTTTTTAGTAATCCCACTTAGATATTTAGTTAAGAGAAAATTGCTCTTCTATTACATATGAGGTTCACTCAAGAGAGAATGAGGTTTCCCCCATAAGAGGAAATATCTTTCAAGTCTATATAACATAATAGCTCACGAGTCTTTCAGTTTAGGTTCATGATGAGTTAAAAGTTGGGAAATCTGACTATCAAGGACTTAGAGTTTATACTAGATGAAAGAAACATTCATATCTTGCTCAAACTTGAGGCTAGTCTATCGATGAGCTAAATTATCTTGTAGTTTGCCCTTCTAGTCTTGACCTTTCGATATCTCTCTGGAATGGATAGAAGTGTTGTATTCAATACTTGATCTCGCATGTATTTTTATATTGATATTTTCTTATTTTTTTATTACTTTTATTGATGATATTATAGTACTTGGATCTTCTTTTGAGACATTATCTAATCAAAGATAGTGCTAGGACATGTTATATGATATAGATGCTATATTCTCTAATGAGACTTGGGAATTCATATAATGACCTATGGGATAATCTGTTGCAAGTGGTTTTTCATAGTGAACATAAGTTCATATAGGAAAATAGATTATTTTAAGGTGAGGCTTGTAGTGAGTAAATTCACATTGATGCCTGATATGAATTATCATAATACTCTCTCTAGTAATTAAGATCGCCACTCTATAGATTGTTATTTCACTAGGGGTATCTCATAGATAGAGAATACAACCAGACATGAATAATATTTTTTTTCTTTATTATTTTGAGAAAGAAATAATATATAGATTAGTCAAAAGAGTTTCAAGTATCATAGTTAGATGTTTATAAATTGTGGAAGTGATTTTATAGCATGAAGTTGTCACTGAGAACTTGGTTTACAAATTATACAAAAAGTTATTTTTCTTGGATTATAATGGAGTGTTATAATTACTTCTTTATATTTCCAGAATAGTTTTGTTGACAAAATAGTCGTGCACTTTGTGTACGTTGATAATATTTTAATTACAAGAGGTGAATTGCGAATCATGTAACTCAAGGAGTATCTTTTGGCATAATTCTAGACAAATATTCTTAGGCGACTCGGATACTTTATCAGTACAAGGTGGCTTATTCTATGAGAAAAAATATCTTGTCATATATGATGTATGTAATTGATATACTTACAAAGATTAGCCTTTTGGGTTGTGTATTGGTAATTATTTATATTGATTCATTTATATATTTTTTATTCGATATGAATTTTTTATTTAATTTTATTATTAACAAGAGAATTATATAAAAAATTTATTATTTGACTATTATAAGATTAGATTTAGTCTATTCAGTCAGTATAATTATTTATTTTTTTGATATTCATTGACAAATTCATTTAGATGTTGCTCTTCGCATACTAAGATAAGTGAAAAAGTCTATAGGACTTGAGATTTTTTTAACGATCATGGTACATGTAATTAGCCAATTATTAAGATTTTAGTTTGGCACAAACTTGTATCGAGAGGTGATTTACGATATTTTTATAATCATTTTGAAGGCAATATTGTCTCTTAAAAAAATAAAATACAGATAATTATTTTGAGATATAATGTAATGACAAAGTTCATAATGATAATAACTATTATTTGTTATATATTTTGGATTCAATACCTATTAATTGAGATTGGATATATATTATTTTCTCTCATTACTTTTTACTTTAATAATTAGACTATGAAATATATAACCTTCAATATGGTATTTTATAATTGGTTAAAATATATAGAGGTGAGTTGTTTCTTTTTCAAGGAAAAGATAAATGATAAGATTATTTTTACTTCTTATATTTAGATAATAGAGTAGTCAACAAGCATCTTCACCAAGGCTTTGAAAAATTTTTAGTTTATCTTTTTTTTCTCCAAGTTTCTTGTCTTGTACCTCTATGCAGTAGCTTGAAGAAGCGTATTGTGGTTTTTGTTTTATTGTACTTTTTTTCATTTATATATAATGGATGTCCAACTTGTGGGATGCATCAACCCGACTAGTTTCATAAATAAGGATTAGCTTGTGTATATTTCTATATTATGATTTTCATTATTGTGGTTACTTATAATTGACTTATTTTTTCCACACATATAATTATCATGTAAGTCATAGAGTTAATTGAATTGCATCAGATAAGTAATCAGTATTTAAATTCATAGGAGTATATATTAGAGTACAACCTAATAGGTCAACCTTTATAAGAGTATCAATAATATATATTATTTTTTAAAAAATAATTTATTTATTAGGAGTACAATTATCTTAAAAAAATATTTTTATTCTCATTTTTCTTCATCTGAAATTCTGATTGGAGATATTTTTTAAGCTAAGTAATTCTCAATTTGTTGTCTTACATAATCAGAATTATTTCACATAATCAGAATATAATTAACATATACAATATGTAAGATCATCATGCTATCAAAACTCTTCCTAGAAAAAATTATAACACAATTAAAGTGAATACCTATGAAAATATTACAAATCGAACATTTGATGATTGTTTTTACGTCATAATACTTTTTGCATTTTATAATCAATGTCTAACCATGCTATTTGAAACTCAGGTTATTGTTCTATATATACTTTATCCTCAAGATCATTATAAATAATTATATTCTTCATGAGTAGTTGATATATCATTTATCTATGTTATGTCTTTAGTAAAATTATAATTCGTACATAGAACATATTGATTACTTAAGAAAAACTATTATAGTAAAGCATACAAAATAGTTGTGTAAATCTTTTTGTTATAAGTCCCGGTTTAAGATGATTTATCTTTCTATTTTGATTTATTTTCATGATGAATATTCATCTACAACCAACAACATAATTTTTTATAAGTCTTGATATTAGTTTTCATGTCCTATTAGAATAAAGTGTATATTTCTTTTCCAACACGATTGTGTGCCATCATTCTTAAATAATATTTCAAAAATAGATTTAGATACCCTAGTACTGCCAAGATGAGTAACTAATATAGTAAAGAAGAAAAAAACATAAGTTAGACAAATTCTGTGAAAATGTGTGCACAATACAACTCATCTATTTATTCTTGAGCTTGATCGGAAGATCATAATCATAGGAGATCATTATAGGATCATCTAGCTCCCCAGTAGCTTTTTTTATTATTTGAGTAGGCTACTTATCTATCATTCTCCTAGTATAGAATCTAAGTCTTGTGTGCTTAAGTTATTTTGTCCTAGACTCATCATGAGTATGAACTAGAGTAAATTTGTGGAGTATTGTGTATAATCTCATGATTCATGCATTAGTATTAATTATATCTGACATATATTTTAATATATTATTATTATTATTTTTAATGTATTTATCAAATTAATTTTTTATCATTTTATAAAATAATTGAAAAAAAATTATGATCTAATACGAAAAAAATACTCATATAAAGTGAATAATAATAAATAAAAAATAATCAAATATTTGAAGTTATATTGAATCTTATCTTTATTAAGTCTCTATATGTCTGAATATATCATATCAAATGAGTCTTTACTCATATCAGTTTAGCGAATAGGATAAGAAGATCTAATATATTTTTTCTAGTTGATATGTTTCTTACTCAATAGAAATATCATTAAGATTTAGATAACATATTCTCAATTTGTCTACTAATGGGTAATGAAGTTGAGAATGTATAAAAAAAGTCTAATGCACTAAAATAATTATCAAGAGATTTTATGTTAGAATTAACGCATACCTCTGAAGTTGTAATTGATATTAGTGTTATAATCTAAATAATAAAGTCACAATCTCAATCAAGTAGCAATTTGTTTTTTATTGTTGCTACTAGAAGATTATGTGTTCGGTATTACAATCTAAATTTTGAAGTTGAAACCTGAATGAAGTCGATAATGTACATTGGTATCGCGGCTTTAACGAAGTTAAAATTGTGTTTGGTGTTGCGATATGAATTATGAAATCATGATCCATATGAAGTTGTAACCTTGTTCGTTGGTGTCGTGACTTAAATGGAGGTAAGCATTGAAAGGAGTTGCAATATGTCTTGTGTTGTTGTGATTGAATGATTTAAGAATTTAAGTTGTGAGCTTGTCTTTGGTGTTGCGTCACAAATGAAGTCGTTTCTCTTGTTTAAAAAGTTTTTTTTGTATCTTTTTAAATATTTGTAAATGTAATAGAAGAACAATGAACAACATATGTGATCTATGGTATTATCTCAAAAATTTCTAGTGAAAGTTTTTCTTTTGCAATTGTGTGCAATGTTCACTCTCCACTCGTTTCTTTTGTGTGTGTGTGTTTTTTTTTTGAGAGTTTTATTACTTAATTTTTTTGGAGACCCTAAATTATCACTTCTCAGACACATAGGAAATCTTATATTTGATATAGAGTTACATTCAATATCAAGTATGATTTAGCATCTTCTTATCGAAGGAGGTCCATGACTTAAGATTTGATATTATAACCAAATCATGATTTGGTACTAATACCATACCATGAAGTGCACTGATATGATTATTTTCTCTAATTTAGTATCATAAGTTGGTTGAGATTTTACATTTGCTATAATAACTTCGTTCATTTGTTGCATAGGTTTGGTATTTAACATTTGGTATATGAGCACAAGGTTACTGAGCATGGTTTTAAGTGTGAATTGAGAACAATGAATACTACAACATCTAGGGTTGATATTGAAAAATTTTTAGTGAAATTTTAAACTCTAGAAATTGAAGATGAAGGATATGTTAGTTGATAGAGGTTATTAGTCAACCATTGAAAATTTAAAGCAAACTATAATTGATCAGAAAATAGAAGCAATATCAATAGAGGTTGCCAAATGTGACAAGTTAGATTGGTGATAATGAGACTTGATTCGATTATGTTTGACATACAAGGGCTTTGTGAATATTTCTAATGATATAATGATAAATAATTTATATAAGAAACTTGAAGTATTCTATTAGAATAAATTATTGGTCAACAATTTTTTTCCAAGGAAGAAACTATACAAATTATATTGAAGGAGACTAATTTATTTATTTTTTACATGTACATGACTTTTATACTTTGATTAATTAATGCTCATATATTGACTCTAAGATCAGTGATGATGACAAAGCCATTATCATTCTTTGTTTGCTATTGGATTTATAGGATAACTTGATTATCATCATTAATAGTAATACAACAGGGTTATCCTATGAAATAGTAATTTAAACTTTATTGTTAGAGGATATGAGGAAATAAAGTATGGGAAAATACTCTAAGTGGTTTCTTTATGAAGAGGAGGACTGATGAGAGAAGTGTGTGGTGTGAAAATTTAAAGGGAAGATGAAGGATGAAGATTGTGGGTCACTTGGCTCAACGACTTGAAGCTTGACACTTCAAGTGGGATGTTAGAATAAGGTAACATAGGTGAGAGTTAGCTTGGAAGACAAGCATATCTATTTGGGGGTGAAGTATATTTTATAAATGCATGTGTTGCTCATATGGATGAAGATACTGGTACATTAACACATGTGTGTCATATCATATGATTCCTTATCAAAACTAGTTGAGCCAATATAAGTCATATGATGGAGGAGAGATAACTATGAAAAACAACTCTGTGGTAAAGGTAGTTGGTCATGTGAATGTGAACATAAAAATGCATGACGAGTTTTGTAAATTTCTTTTGAATGTGATACATATTTTAGATTTGAGTAGAAATCTGATTTCAGTGAGTGCAATAAAGGATGATGGTGTGAGATTTTGTTATGATGAAAGTATTGCAGGATAATATGAAGAGCAGTGTTGATTGGTTGAGGAACAACTAACAAGGTGTGAGACTATAAATAAGCTTTTGGTAAGCATCATCATGAATCTGGGCAGTGGGTCATTGATTTCTAAGAAGGAAAGCATTGCGATAAAGTTATCTAAGAAGAAAACCACTATAGTGTTGTGACTGAATTCAGGCTCATGACGTGGAAAATGTGTCGCGACAAAGTTTAGACTATAACATGGAAATTTGGAGTAATGACATGAAAACATAAAATCGTGATGTGAGAACACAATGTCATGACATGAAAACATAAAGTTGTGATGTGAGAACACAATGTAATAACATGAAATCATATTGTGACATTAGAGATTATGGCACATCAGTGAAAATAGTCTCGTGGTTGTATACTTGAAGAGAATGATGAAAGTAGTACCAAATTATTTGGGAAGGTTTAATTTCAATGAGGATTGCTTGTACGAAAAGCAAAAATGGACGAAACTTTAATCTATGGGTACCAAATCAACGATAATGTTGAATTTGATTCACAGTGACTTGTTTGGAGAAATATCAGAAATATTTCTTGTGAGATCAAAGTATTACGTATCTTTCATTAATAACTTCTTCATGTATGCATTGGTATTCTTCATTTAGAAGAAAATTGAGGTGTTGAAGAAATTTATGGAATTCAGGTATTGGTAGAGAACCAATTTAACAAGAAAATAAATGTTATATAGATAAATAATAATGAAAGTATTTTTTATATGATCAATTATTTGTTGAGCAAGGTATTACCAGATAAAACACAATTAAGATTATACCAGAGATATACATAAAATGAAATGATTAAAAGCTTGAACAAAACTTAGATGAAAATGGTGAGATTAATGTGGAGCTGGGCAGGCTTGAAACCAGAGTTTTGGTTTGAAGTATTTGCTGCAACATCTACCTGAAGAACTATATTCATACTATGACAATGTAAGATCAAGCTTCCTTTGAGGTATTGTGTGGGAGGAAGCTTGGGGGTCCACCTTAGGGTCTCTGTATGTGTGCCCAATTATCAAAGGAAAAAGGAATACATTGGACTTTAAAGTAGTAAAGTGTAAGTTCCTTAGCAATGAGGACAACATCAAAGGTGTCTTTGAGAATATGAAATAAGAATAATCTTCTACAGTAGAGGTGTAGTGTTTAGGGAGTGCAATAGTGGAGATGTCATGGGCAATTGTGATATGGATAATATTATTGAAGAAATAGAGTTGTGACATGGAAATAATAGGTCACAATATCTTCCTATTGTGATATCATAAATGAAGTTGTGACTCTATTCCACTAATAGCATAGATTCTTTGATGAAGATGTGGAACAACTAAAGTATGAAAATTTTATTGAGGATGATGCAATTGAGATATTTCATGCATCGAGGAGCTCTACACAGGTTATATGCCTATCTCTGAGGTATGTTGATAGTGCATATCATACTCTTCATGACATAAAAGAAGAGCGAAATACTGTGATGGAGACAAAAACCTTTAGGGAGTCAAAGGAATGAGAGCTTTTCATGAAGGATGAGTTGTAAGTTGTAACCATTGGAGGAAAGTAATATCTGAGTCTTGTGAAGTTATCCTTGAATCAGAAGGAAATTTAAAATTAGTGGGTGCTGGAATTTAAAAGTAGTGTGGGCTTTACATAAATGAAGTGCTACAGTGTGAAATTCAGGAAAAAAAATGAATAAATAAATAATATTTTTTTTCTAAAAAATTAGGCAAAATGATAATTTTGTAATAAGAAAAATAATCTGAAAATTTTAGAACTCTAATAATAAAATAGATTTCATTATTCAATTCGTCTTGAAAAATATAGCTACGGTAATAAATTTTATCAAATTTTAAGGAAGTCATGATTTATTTTTTATTTTATTTTATTTAATTTTTATTCTAATAAAAAAAAAGACCGCTCCCAATGTCAACGACATGGCTGTGCCATACGTGATCCATGTGTCAAAAAAAAAGAATTAAAAGTGAGTTTTTTATTTTATTTTAATAAAATTATAGGAAAAAAATGATGAGAATCAGGAAGACGAGGTGACGGGAGAAAAAAAATATTTAGGTGAGAGAAATATACAGGGTAGACAAAAAAATAAAAGGTTTGTTGATTTTTTTTGATAATAACTGATTATTCTGGAGTCGAAATAAAATAATTTAAGAACAAAAATTACTCAATGCAACGAGAGCTTCAAATTGATATCAAATTTATAAAGCTTCCGTGAAATATTTCTAGAGGTTGTGGTTTTATCCTATTGAATTTTTTTTATTTAAAAGTCATAAATGACCTTGGTTTATATTTCAATTCAAACTATTTAGGAAATTTATTGGGAATGGTTAATTAGTAAAAAATGTTTGTGTTTCGATTAGTAAATTATATTGCAGTGTTAATTAGGTGTGAATAGTTATAATTATGTATGAAACATGGTTTAATCATAAATGACATATTTATATTTCATATGCACGGAAACATTTCAAATAAAATGGGTTGGTTCATGATACACACACACACACACGCACACATACACACACATACACACGCACACATACACACACATATAAATGTATAATGGATTGTATTTTGCGAACTCGAATTGGGACAACATCCAGAGTGAGTTGTACAGTATTTTTTTCAGGAGCATCGCTAATATTAATATGCGAACTTGAATTGGGACAACATCCAAACAAAGTTACATGGTGATTTTAAAAAAAATATCCAAGAAAAAAATATATTTTATCGAAAAATGTTCAATATTATTTTTCAGATGTATATATTTCTCGGAATATGTCCAAGAAATATATATTTTATTCGGAGAATATTTAATATTATTTTTCAGAGAATGTTCATATTTTTCAGAATTTTCCAAAAATATATATATGTTTATATATATATATATATATATGTCTATATCTATATATAATCTGTCACACTTGGCTTCTACATGTGTGAGAGAGTCGATAAAATTCAGAATATGAGCATATAAATATTTCATTCATAAATATATTAATGTAAACATTATAATGAATAGGTATTGATATATACGCATAATATTTTTATGTGCATTTAGATAAGGAGTAACTCTGTAGGAATTTACCTTTACTGAGTTTTGCTCATTCCGTTGTGGGACTTCTTTCAGGAGCAAGTCAATGACAGATGATAGATACACCTGTGAGATTGCACGCATAAAGGAAGTCGATTGTGACTTGAATAATATATTATGTATTTTTATTCCGCTGAGCAAATAAGAGAAAATTATGTATGCTTAAAATTGAAAAAAAAATTATTTTATTACACATTTTAGTTCTGTGATGGTATAAATGAGACCCACTAGGAATTGAAGTATCACATACAATCATTGATTGGGAGAAATATTTGGGAGCCTTATAAAGTTACCTTGAATCAGAAGAAAATCCAAAGGTAGTGGGTACATAAAAGTTTTAGTATTGTAGAGCTAAGATTAGAAAGAAGAAGAGAGTATTTTTCAAGTAAGAAAATATTAAGATCGATTCATATTTTTTAAGTTCTAACTAGTGTTTGGCGTGACCACCTGAATCATGAAGTCACTATCTAAACGAAATTGTAACCTATTTTTTTGTGGTTGTGACTTGAAGACTATATATTCGGTATTGTGACTTGAAGACTATATATTCGTTATTGTAACTTGAAGACTATATATTTGGTATTGTGACTTGAATTGTGAATTTGCAACTCGAATGAAGTTGTGACCATGTGTTTTGGTCTTGTAACTTAATGAAGTCAAAATTATGTTTAGTGTCATGATTTAAATTGTGAAGTTGTTGCCCAAATAAAATGTGATATTGTTCTTTGGTGTTGTAATTTTAATGAAATTAAGACTTGAATGGAGTCACAACATGTCTTAAGTTATTATCTCTACATGGCTTAAGAATTCAAGTCACGATTTTGCCTTTGTTGTTGTGATATGAATAAAGTCACGACATAAGAATTTGATGTCACTACTTAGGTCTTAAGTTTAAAGAAATTTTTATTTCTATTTAATTATTTGTAAATATAATAGAACAACAAACAACATATGCGATGTAAGATAACAATTTCAAAAGTCTTTAGTGAGTTTGTTTTTGTAATTGCATATTTTTTTCTCTTCCCACATGTTTCTCTTGTGTTTATGTGTATTTTCTTCTTGAGAGTTTTCTTTCCTCACCTTTCGTAAAATCTTAAATCATCATTTCTAGAATACTTGTGGACTCTTGTATTTTGATATTGAGGTATATTCAATATCAAGAATGACCTAGTTTCTTCCTATTGAAGGAGGCATGCGACTTAAGATTTTGTATCAGAACCAAATCATTAAGTGTGCTAATAGGATTCTCTTCTTAACATTTGATATTGAAGGTTGGTTGAAATTCTATGTTTGGTATCAGAGCTTTGTTTGACAATTGGCTAGGTTTGGAATATAACATGTTTCTATAAAAGAGTAAACATATAGTTCATCTTGATCAATCCTAAAAAAGTCTATCTTAGACATAGTTATTAATCACGCGTCTCCGATGTGCTAAAGCCCAGGCATCGCCAGGCCCAAAGAAAAGCATATTGTCTCAGGCTCTTCTCCACAAAATATATTATTCCTGAAAATTATAAACAATATGTTTGATATATTATAATTTTGTAATTTAGATTGTTGAAATTTTTAATTTTATTTTAGAACTCTGAATTCTTGTGATAATTAGAAATATAATGATATTTAATTTTTATGTTTGATATCTTTTACTATTATATTTTATTAATAGATAAAAATTATAAATCATATTTTATACACACACACACACACGCACACACACACATGGTAGAATGCATCTCATAAAAAAAGTTATGCCTTAATTGTGCTTTATATCTCAATGTCCTAAATGCGTTTTGCTTTGCAATCTTGCATCCCCAATAATTTAGTCTCAAAGTATTTTTATCCTATAGATATTTATTAGAAAAAAAATTAAGTTGTCTGAAAATATTTATCATAGAAAGAAGAATGATAGGAAAATCCAGAAAAAATAAAAATATATTGTCAATGGAATTAATAATAGAAAGAAAACTAAAAATGCTGAAGTTAATTATTATTTTGTCAGCGGAAGATACATATTATTTTTTAATTACATTTTATATCATCAATTGTCATATATTCAACATTTTTATAAATATGAGTGTCTTAACTTATCATTATTTAAAGTTAGGTGTTGGTGATATTCAGGCACCAACTTATTAGAGTATTATTTATATATATATATATATATATATATATATATATATATATAATTTTCTATTTTTTATGCATTTGTACTGCTTATATATTCTTTTGATATCCATGCTTAATGGTTGATTTTTTTTTTTTGCTTATTTCATAAATAATATCAATTCAAGCTGACCCTCATTCTTTATAATCACAAATCTTGAAAAGTTGGCTATTCATTTTTTTATTATTTGTAAATGTTTGATGCATGCATATTTTATAATTTATAAATGTTTGACATACTTACAATATTGTAGTTTTTAAATTTTTTCTTTTTTATCTATTTTTTAAAAAATGGCTTTTTCTGAAATAAAACGAAATGAAAAGAAAAAAGATTTTTTTTAATTGATCTTAATTCTTTAGAAATTAATTTCGGAATAATACAAATGAAAGGCCGTAGTTTGGCATATAAAAAATCAAATTCTGTTCATAAATTGGAATCTTGCAGGTATAGCATGGGCATAAGGCAAAAAGTAGCCGAAGAATTTGGATCAATTCCTAACAAATATGGGAAGCTTGGGAAACAACACTCAATTGATGTGACTGTTACCTCCATACCTTCTCAAAATTACCAGGTGGACTTGGCTAGTTCTGTTTTCTGTGGAGTATTTCCTGGAGATGGTTGGAGTGGCCGCTTGGAAGATAGTGTTTTGCATGGATGCATACCAGTAATCATTCAGGTAACATTTTACTCATGTTTTGTGGAGTATTTCTTAGTAATGGAATAATTCTAATATCTCCTTGAGATTTAGTGGATATATCAGTTTTCAGGTATGTCAGAACCAAGGATGAAAATATCAATAAACACAGTTATATTGGTCAATAGATATTATGAATATATCAAAAATATCAAAAAATTTATATGTTAAAAAAATGATTGTACTTAGTGCATAATGCTCCCACTCTGCGTGTGGTTTGAGATAAATTGATATCTCGATATCTTTATCCTTGAAAATTGAAAAAGTTGAGTTTGATGAGTTTCGAACTTGAGACTTACTACCTTTTGATAAATGTACTTATCATCCCTCCTAGACTCTATCTCTAGAGAATTTGTAAGTAGTTGGCAAGTATTATTTTTTGTTTTGAAAATGTGGTGTGGTAAAAATGCATATCTATCACACATTCTAAAAAAAAGCATTTGAATACTTTTTAAAATGATTTTTAAAATAATTTTTTAATCATTTATTTTTATAATAAAAATTAAATGCTATTATAATTTTTGTCAATTACACTTATAAATTCATTTTTTAAAAATTATTAGTATAATTGGCAAACATTATTTTTGCATTATTTTTTTATTAAAAAGTGAATATGATTAAAAAAACTATTTCAAAAATTATTTTTTGAAAAAAACTGTTCAAAAGCCCTTTTTTCAGAAAGTGTGACGGGCATGCATCTCTGCCAAAATACATTTTCAAAAAAAAAAATGCTTCCTAATCATGTATTTTAAAGAAATTTCTTTCTACTAAAATTAGTTCTCATAAATGCGTTTTCCCGATATCCACCTTGCAGCTGGGTTGATTAGCCCAACACAGTTGGAATGCATTTGGAATGCATTTTCATGGAAATTTTGGTGCTCCTCCAAAATATCAACAAATGTGTAAAATATTGATTGATTTTTAGGGTAATCGAGTTTTGGTGTAATTTCTCATTTTGGTGCCATCAGATATCCGTGAAGAATTAATAATTCCTGAAATTTTGGATATAGGCCTAATATTTTATATTTTTGAATTAGGTCAACCTAAAAACATTTAATTTGTATTTCATCATTTTGGGTTGAAATCCAATCCACCTGATTCTAGCATGGCAAAATTATGTAAGTTGTTTCACATGATTTCATTGTCATGGGATCAAAATACCATGAGCATTTACATTCATGGATTCTTGTGAAAAAATATTATTTATTTTTTCATTTTTATATGATGATGGGGTGGTTAATTGTGAAATTTAAAATGTGCTAGACAATTGTAAATCCATCTAAATTTTTCAAATTTGTAAACATAAAAGTAACACACATGTTAACCAAAATTTTAACTTTTATTTTTATATTTATTCTATTATTTTGTTGTAAATATTTCTCAAAAATTGAAAATTGTAAAAATATAAAATGAAAGTGAAAGTAACATTAGGTATAATCTTGCTTGAAAAGCATTTTACATTAATGGCGAAGAATGAAAATCAAATAATTGATAATTATTATGGTCAAGTAACAAAGAGTGGTGTAGTCATTAAAGTACAACACCAAAGTGGAGATCTATTGTATAAAAGAAAATAATGAATGGTATTATTATAATACATTGAATGCACATGGGAAGTCACTTTGATAGATTCTTCAATCGAAGTCAACAATTATCAATCTTATGTGATTGTTAAATTAACAAATATAAGTATAGGAATAATAACACTTAATGCAAAATATCATAAATCAAATATTTTTATATAATATACGAAAATAATTGGGGTGGTCCACATATTGGATGCTCCAATTAAAAATATAAATTATATAAAATAACTGAGTTAAACTCTTAATACTCTCAACAAATTAGTGTATGCAAGTTTATAACACATAGCTTGGAAGAAAAAAAAGTAAGTTGATGTCTATTTAAGGTATTTGTGAAGATATCAACTGACTATTCTATTGTCAAAATGTATCCTTTAGTAATGAAATTATCCTAAATTTTCTATTTGAGGTAGAAGCAATCTACCTTGATAAATGTCGTTTGTTCGTAAAATATTGGATTGGAGTTTATATGCATCGGTATCTGAATGTTACAATAAATTATAGTAGGAGAAGATATGCATTCTCAATCTTCTCGAATAGATGTCATATTAAATATATTTTATAAGTAATTATCATCATTACTCTGAATTTTATCTTACACTACATCTTAAAATAACTATTTGGAACTGCATCTTACATTTCAAATAGACAATGATGTCTCTAAGCCCTAAGGAAAGTCAAAATCCTAAAAGAGATCTCAACTCTTTGTATATATTTGTGTTCAACTTGAATTTGAATATCTAGCTTATTATTATTAAAAGGTATGACCGAGGCATGGCTAAAGCCTAGACTCCAGTAGACCCAGGCATATATATATATATATATATTAGACATAATGTTATCTTAGAATTCCTCCATACAAATATCTAGCTCAACATTATTCTTGAAGTTCATCCCCTTACTAATCAAGTATTATCAAAATTTCTCCATACAAATAATATTATTTCCAAATTCTCACTCATTCTTACTTTCAAAAATTATAAATAATATATTTATTATATTAGAATTTTATATATTGAATTATTAAAATTGTATTATCTTATTTTAGAATTCTAAATTCTTATGATAATGAGAAATATTAACGATGTTTGATATTTTTTTTTGATTGTAGTTCATTAATTGAATAAAATTTTTTGATAATTTTTAAAGAAAAATACACACACACACACACACATATTAGACATAATGTGCCTCAAAAAAAAAATCTTCGCTTTAATTGTGTTCTATGCCTCAGAGTCCCAAAAGTTTTTTTTGCGCCGATGTGCCTTGCTACTCGAATAATTTGACTAACTATAAATATTTATGATTCCCGAAAGATATCCCAAGTCTTAACAACTTCTTCACGTATTTTAATATGTGAAATGTTGTGTAAGGGTAAGCATGTTAAGGATAATTAATAAAATGATTAATTATTCTAATTTTTGTATGTTTTATTCGATCTAATCATAATCAGATAATTAATTTTTCATATGATTCTTATTGATATATTTGTATTAGGTCTTTCACAATTTGCAAATTATACTTACTTGTACTACTCAAAATTCATGTTGATGCTCCATATACACCTCCTCGAGGTTACTGAGAAAAAATATATTCTTCACATCTATGTGGTATATCTTTTAACCATGAGTGTTGTAAGAGATAAAATTATGCATTAATGTTATCTTAGTTACTGGAGAGTAAGTATCCTGATAGTTTACATTAAATATGTGTGTGCATCTCCTTGCTATAAATTTTATCTTAAGGTAATCTATTTTTTTATCTGGATTTCTCTTTATAGTGAATACTTATCTATGGCTAACAATAGATATTTTTGAAGGTTGCTGTATTAATTCCCAAGTTCTATTAGAGTGGAGAGCATGTACCTCTTCCATCATGGTCTGATGTTATATTGGATGTGATAATTTTGCATACAGAGACTTGAGTATTTAATTATAATTAAGAGAAGTAATATAAAAAACAAAAGAAAGAATAAAACCTAAGTGATAAAATATGTGAAATTGGATATTGTGTAAAATTTATTTGTTATTCCTGGAGATCATTTAGAAGGTCAATATTAGAAAAATTGGTTGCAAGATCATCTATATCCTTAGTAGGCTCCTCTATGGTCAAAAAATACTAAGCATATCTTGTTCTCATCTGTTATAGATTCTATGTCTTGGATGATTTAATTTCTTAGTTTTTAACTCAATATGAGTTTGTATCTGTGTAGACTCATGTACTGCCGTATCATCTGGGTCTAATGAGGTGTCCATACTCTAGAATCCTTACTTTTTAAATTTGATATAATTTGAATTTGTTGATATATATGATAATTATATAGAAGTAACATTTTACTGAGTACCAATATACTTAGTTGTAGTTGATGAGTGATTTTTTTTACTAACCAATATTCTAAGAAGAGCTATATGTAAGGAATGAAGAGTAAGGGTTCCAGGTGTAATACCCGGATTCACTCTTTGTAGTCTTGTTAAAAACTATGTGATGATCAAAAAAGATGACGTCAACAGTTAGGTGGCGTTTGTTTTTTCGGCTTAATGCTGAAAACAAATCAGTTTCGGCGTTAAGCCGAAATGATTATATATATTTTTAAGCTTTTCACTTAAATTTATTTTAAAAATGATTAAAGCATTAAGTAATTTTTTTTTGGCATTTTCTATTCAGAAAAAGCCATCCGAAAAATGCTGGATCAAAAAATGCTCGATCTAGCATTTATCGAGTTCCTGTTCGTAAACAAAAAAAACATTCTCGCATTCCTTTCGAAAATGTTATTTCTCATATCCACTCTATTTTCTTGACCGACACACAATGAAGCTACCCGACTCAGCCGCTAATCCCTCAACTCACCTGCCTTTGGTTTTCACGATTCCCCCAAATGTTCAAATATCTACTGGTAAATTATTATTTATTTGTTATCTCTATCTCTAGGTTAAAATGCATTTAACAGCACAAATTCTTCACTATTTTTCCTCACTATCTATGAAATTTTAATTAGATTTTTTTAATATTGATATCTTAGCCAGCATGTCCATTTTCAGTTTGTACCAGTAAAATTCAATATAAATAATTTCTACAAAATAATTTCTTCCAAATTTTGATACTATTGCATGAGTATAATAGCATCGCACAAAAACAATATCTTCCAAATTTTTATTAGGCAGAAATATTACATTTTATTTCCTATAAATAAGAAAAAAAGTTACACGGGTAAATGCAATATAAATAATTAAAGGATAACTATAATGAATAATAAGTAATACCCATTATAATATTTTTCACTTGTATAATTCTTCATCTAAAAAATTAACATAAACAAATATTCAATAAACAAATTTATAAGCCAAAACAAAAATATTTAAAGTACCAATTGAATAAAAATTATTTAAATATAAAATATAAATTTAAAATCATAACTAAAATAGTTTGTTAATTATTAGGTTGCATCTACTCATTAAGCAAATAAGATCAACTAAACCCATTTGAATAAAATATAATCTTTTTTATTTATATGACATTTAGCTATTTTTTGTAGTTTTAAGTTTTATTTTATTAAGCAAGTTTTTGTAAAATATTTATATTTATTTGGAATTATTTTCATTCTATGTAGAAAAAAAATCAAAAATTTTTTTTCCTGTACTTGGGATGATAAGCGAAATAACTTTTGAATAATTATTAATTTTTGTTGGGTTTTTAAATAATATTAAGTCAAATTGGTAAAACTAGTAGGATAAATTGGACTGAACTCACTCAAAGAAAGTATTTTATTGATCTTTATCTAAAAGAAATAAATAAAGGTTTTAGATTGGGTGGAACTTTAAAGCATAGTGTTTGGTCTCGAATTGGTGAAGAATTGGAGATGATAATTGGAAAATGCCGCACATCAAAACAACTAAAGAATGCGTGGGATTACATGAAAAGATAATATCTCATTTGGAGTAGAATATTGAATGTGACTGGACATGGTTACAACTCTGTAACCAAAAGTTTTGATTGAATAGATGAGAAATGAGTTGATTATTTGTAGGTACTTTTTTTATAAAGTTAAGTGAATCTTTAAAGAAATGTCTTAAATATACATGAATGTTTAATTCGTTTTTTTCTTCTTGTTGAATAGAAATATCCAGAAGCTAAACAATTCAGTTATAGATCGTTACCAAATTTGTAGAAATTAGAGATATTGTTTGGAGGAGTATTAGCTACTAAGCCTAAAAATTAGAGTTCTGGAGGAATGATTATTTCTGAGCCTGAGAAATCATCAACACATTTTACATCAATGCCTAGTGAAATTTTAATTAGTTTAGAGGATAGTGATAATTTGTCAAGATATGCTAATGAAGAAGTACAATGTTCAAAGAAGAAATAGAAAAAGGAAAAAAAAAACAAACTCAAGATGAAAAAAATAAAATAATGAATGCTTAGACAATTTTGAAGGATCCTTAGTAAAGGAATGTATGAACATTTTGAAGAAACTCACAAATTATGAGGATCCTTTGTATTATATTGCAATTAATATATTTTGCAAGAAGAAAGAGTATAAAGTGGCTTGGGTTGAAATGGAAAGCGACCAATAGCGAATGAGATGGTTTCAAAGCTTGAACAAATGACATTTTAATTTACTTTTTTGGAATTCTGTGATATATTTTTTATTTTTTACTTTGATGATTGTATCATGATATTTTGATTGAATTATTTTGGATATTTTATGCATTTTAATTTTTCTAATTATAAGACTTGTTATCCACATAATTGTAAGAAAGTTCATTGCAATATTAATTTATATATGTGAAATGGGTTTGATGTGATGACACCATTATGTAGTGATAGTATTCATTATACATTGTAATAATAATTTTATTGTGATTTTATTTCATAAAATTAATAATTTTTTTTAATAGGTGTTCGTATGGAGAATCCTTCACATCAATCAGATAGTTCAAGTTCATCATCAAGTGAAGATGAAGATATAAAATCAACAGTGACAAGATTTTTTTAAAAAATGCTTGTTGTGTTATTACTCCATTTATTAAGAATTTTTCATTAATAAAGAAAAAATTTCTACATCATTGTTTACAGACTTACTTTTCATTAAAAAAGTTATAAATGGTTCATCAAATATATGTTATGAACTAATACAGATGGAAAAGCATAGATTTATTTCTCTATGTCATATGTTCAGAGATAAAAGATGACTTGTTGATAGCAAACATTTGAGTGTTGAAGAGAAAATGATCATATTCTTAATGACTGAGTCATAATATTCGAAACTGATTATTAAAGAATAAATTTCAATACTCAGGCCAAACAATTTAGTGGCCATGGTGAGCTTCTCAAGGGTAATGATTACTCGTCCATCATTCAATGATAATTCAAATAGTATCTATAATCATCGGTAAAGACAAATTTTTAAGGTATAATACTTTTTATATGTAAATATTTTCTTCATATTTTTATTATTCTAATTTAAATATAAACATATATATTGGTAACAATGCTTTTTTGTAGGGTGTTGGTGTAATTGATGGAACTCTTATCCATGCATTCATTCCCACTGAACAAGTACTATTTCAAGGTTGGGGGAGAGGAGAATATTTTCAAAATGTTATGGTAATTTGTGATTTTAATATGAACTTTAAATATGTAGTTGTTGGATATGAAGGAATAGCTCATGATTCAAGAGTCTAGATGGAAATACTTCGTAACCTACAATATTGTTTTCCCTTGCCCTCGTAAGACATATATTCTTACTTTATTTTATTTATTGTTATTTTTATTTAATAACATTATAATATACTAAATTCTCTCTTTGAAAATTATTATTTAGTGGATGCAGTTTATACACACACTAGAGGTTTTATGATACCATATTCTAATGTACAATATTAGTTGAGTGATTTTCGTAGTGGTGGTAAATTTGTAGAAAGAGATGAAATATTCAACTTATGTTATGCAAGATTAAGAAATATCATTGAACGTGCATTTGGTGTTATTAAGCCATATTTTCCAATATTGAAGAAAATGACACCCTATTCATATGCTACACAAACAAAAATAGTCATAATATATTTCTCCATTCATAATTTTCTTCGACAAGTCTCAGTTGCAGATAGATTGTTTTCTAAATATGATGCTGAAGAGTAATTAGAAAGTGATAGTAACAACTGAAATCAAGGCTCAACTATAAATAACTTTTTTATAGCTGCCGATCAAGAGTTCATGCTATAATTTTGAGATCATATTGCAAATGAACTATTTCAAATGTTCAATTAATTTGTCATTTTAACTTTTATCATTGTTTAAAATGAGATATCAAAAATAAGTATCAAATATTTGTCATTTTAGTTTTTTTTCATGGTGTGAAATGTGATGTTAAATATAAATATCAAATAAAATGGTTTTAGATATTTTAAAATTTGTTCTTAAATTTTAATATTTTTCTTTAAAATATATGAAAATGTATTTGAATTAAAATATTTTAAATTTAATTAATGTTTGTGTTTTTAGCCTTTATGATGGTTATGAAATGAGATTAAATATTGATATCAAATATGATTTATTTAGATATTTGAATTTATTGTAGTTAAAATTTCTTAATATATTATGCAGTTAAAATGTTAATTTTTGATATATAAAAAACAAACAACTTAATTCTTAATAGAAATAATTTTTTTTTAAAAAAAAATAACTTAATACTTAATGCTATTTAGTACTATTTATCATTAAGTTCAAAAAAAATTTATTAAACATTAAGTAAAAAAAAACAATTGCCTCCTTAGTAAAATCACATAGTTTCTTCTAAGAAATACTTGTATTTCTGTTGGGTATTAGAGTATTAAAAAATATATCTTAAAGTCCTTAATGCCAATTTATCTCATCATGGAATGTAATCTAGAATAAAATAAATACATCTAAATATTTTGGGAGATAAGCTAAATAGTCTCTCTCTATGATATATGATATGAATGAGTATGTACCGAGAAAGAGAAAAAATGATATCTAATTAATGAGGTAAATCATAGTTAAAATAATCCCTACTCAAAAATATTTTAGAATATTTTTATCGAATCATATCAATTACATATCTATTTTTTTCAGCCATTATATTTTGTTGAGGTGTGCCAATTTAGAAAGTATGATTTATAAATTCATGATTCATATAATATGTATTAAATTAGTTTGACATATATTCTAATTATTTGGTATTTCATAATTTTCTAATATTTCTATCTAATTGAGTTTTTATTTTTTTCTAAAAAGTCTAAAAAATAAAAAAAATATGTGATTTGTCATGAAAGAAATATATTTATGTATATCTTGAGCAGTTATTAAATAAAATGATTGGATATCAAAATTCTTATATGGTAGTATATCTACTTAGTCTATTCACAGTTATTTGAGGTGCAAGACGTATTGTGACACAAGTTGCAAATAAGGTACATTGTTTTTTTAAGGTGCAAGACGTATTGTGAACCTAATTTATATAAAAGTTATATATTTTACCAAATTTTATTTATAATTTTTATATATTAATAAAATATATTAAACATAAAAATAAAATATCTTTATTATTTCTCAACAACACAAGTATTTAAAATTCTAAAACAAAAGAAAACAAATTTAATAATCTTATGTGTGTGTGTGTGTGTGTGTGTGTAAAGATGTATTTATATGTATATATATAAGTTAATATTAATATATACATATGTGTACATATATGCACATATGCATGCATATATATGGACATACGCATACATATATGTACATACATATAATAGATATATATGTATATCTATTTATATACATGTGTCAATATATATATATATATGTATGTATCCATTCATATGTATCTGTTTATAATAGATATATGTATATAAATATATATAGTATATATATCTTCATGCATATATATGTAAATAAGTATGCATGTATATGTATGCATATATAATCATTTACATGTGTGTGTGTGTGTGTGTGTGTGTGTGTGTGTGTGTGTGTGTGTGTGTATGTGCATGAATGAGTTGTCCAAGTTAGTTCTAAGAACGTGCTACTCAAACTTGTTTCAAGAATGAGTTGTGATAACTTTTTTGATGAGGCAAGGTGTACATGAGCGAGGTGCACCTTTTTTTGGTGCCTCTATCACCTTTCGAAAATGATTGTGCTTGTCCCAAAGCAAGACACTTTTCCCAGCCCTTCATGATGTTTCTGCTTAATAATAATGATTTTTATATATTTGAGTGTATCAATTTGAATGAGGTCCTATTCAAATGAGATTGACGCGTGGGTTCTGAAGCTCTAGTAATCTTTCCTAGCTAGTATTTATCATAATTTATAGTTGAAATATCTTTAAGGATATGATACATTATTCTCAATTTGGCCAGTGATGGATGACCCCAAGTTGAGAATATACAATTAACGGGTCTAAATCATTCACATATCTAGAGGGAGATCTTACTGTTGAAGAGTGAATATATAATACATGTTCATTCTCAATTGGAGTCTTCCTTAGAGTATTTCGATCTTATTAATAAATATCAATGAAAATAAAAATAAAACTAGAGTTGAGTTGTTTGGAAAGATAACTCACAAAGGATAAACTAATAGAAAAATTACGACTAATCATGATATAGGAAAATATCAAGGATTCAAGCTGAATAGTATGATATCCAATTATTTTTGAACATTTTTATTTGTAATAGTAATGTTCTTAGAATAAGAAATAATATCGAGAATAAAATATGATTATTAGTGATGTGAATGTTTTTATCTATATCGATAATTCAAGAGTCTAAAGTAAGCATATGAATGAAATAACTAGTGATATATGAATGAAAGGAATGATTTGATGTTGTTTTAGAGAAAAATTTCATATACTCTCTAGTAAGTGTGATAATAAATTCTATGAGGATATTTGGATGGTTATGCCAATCAGCCTGTTTCTCTTACTATTATGCTATGTTGCACGGATACGGACTCAGGGATACGACACGGCAGGATACGGGGACACAACAAATTTCAAAAAACTAGGATACGGATACGGCTAGGACACGGCATGAAAAAAAAATTAAATATAAATATTATCCATTAACATAAATTTAGATAAATAATTTAAAATAATTTAAAATATAGTATTTTAAAATAATATAAGATACAGTATTTTAAAATAATTTAAAATTCTGTTTTTTAAATTAATTTAAAAAAAATTTAAACCTCTAACACCCTCTCTCCCCTCCCCCGTCCCTCGTCCAGAACCTTTTTCCCCCCTCCTGAAAATCCCTCCCGAAACCCCCCTCCACCCCCCTCCCGAAAATCACTCCCGAAACCCTCCCCCCCTCCCCCTCCCCTCCGACCCCCCTCCCCCTCCCCCTCCCGAACCCCCCCCTCCCCGAACCCCCCTTCCGAAACCCCCTCCCCTCCACCTGATTTTCCGAAACCCCCTCCCGAAACCCTCTAACGATGCGTCGGTAGGTAAACGACGCGTCTAGAGTTTTTCGGAAACAATTGTTTCCGAAAAACTCGTCGGATACGTCTCCAACGCGTATCCGATACGCCACGTGGCGTATCGCATACTGATTTGTGTCCGATACGCCACGTGGCGGGTCGGACACGTATCCTACGCGTGTCCGACCCGTGTCGCCGTGTCCACGTGTCGGACACGTGGACACGGCACTCCCTAGCCCTATCCGTGCAATACAGCTATTATGTAATATTCTAAGTTTCTTATTTTAATTTTTTTTTAATTCTTACATTATTTTACATTATTTTAAAATACATAATTTTAAATTATTTTAAAATACTGTATTTAAAATATATTTTAGAGGGAGTTAGAAGCTGTAACGGGAGGGGGCAGGGGTTAGAGGGCTTAAATATATTTTTTTTTATATTTTAATTATTATTGTTTGTTTAATATATATACAAAATATAATAAACAAATAATTTATTTTAATTTTAAATACATAATTGTAAGAATAATAATAAATATGCAATATTAAAATATGGAATATTAAAATATGAATACTTTTGTTAGTATGTATTATGTAATATTTAGTAATATATAATATGTAAGTATAATAATTTTTGTTATATAATTTATTTTAAATAAATTAATATTTTAAGAAAATAATAAAAATATAATGGAAAATGTAATAAAGTATTGATGGAGAAAAAAAATAAGATTAAATTAATTTTGAATTAATATAAATTATTTAAAATGCATAATTTTTTTTCATGCAGAATTATACAATAAAATGAGTTATAATTATGAGCTTTCAAGTAATCAAGAAAATATTCAAGATGTTGATGATAATGCTCTATTATGGAAATATGTCACGAAAGATGCAAAATTAGATAAAAGAAAAGGGAGAGGAAATATTACTCTTCAATGTAATTTTGTAAACAAATATATAGAGGATCATATTATAGAGTCAAAGCTCACTTGTTAAAAATTAAAGGGGCTGGGATTGCATCATGTACTAAAGTAACGAATCAAAATTTGATTGAGATCCGAAGGATGGTGGAGGAATCTGAACAAAGAATGAAACAATCTAATTCTAAGTCAGTTTCTTTACCCACATTAAGCATTGCAGATTCTTTTTTTGAGAATTCCTCTTCTAGTGCTAATCCAATTGATCTAAAAAGGAGAAAGAGAACTATGAGATCAATTGAAAATGCAATCAAAATTGGTGCATGTGAATTAGTTGACAGTGAGATAGCTAGGATGTTTTATTCTGGAGGGTTGTCTTTTCACTTAGCTAGAAATCCTTATTATGCACGTGCCTTTAAAAGTGTAAGTTAACTACTAGGTTATGTCCCACCAAGCTATAATGCATTAAGAACAATATTATTGCAGAAGGAGAAGAATAATATTGATAATCTATTAGAACCAATCAAGAAGACTTGGAATGAGAAAGGAGTGAGCATTTGTAGTGATGGATGGTCAGATGCTCAAAGAAGACCACTTATTAATATCATGACAGTCTCTGAAAGTGGACTAATGTTTTTGAAAGCAATAAACTGTGAAGGAGAGACTAAGGAAAAACATTTTATAGCTGATTTATTGATTAATACTATACAAGAGATTGGTCCACAAAATATAATTCAAGTTATAACTGATAATGCTGTGGCTTGCAAAGTAGCAGGATACATTGTTGAAGCAAAATTTTGGCATATCTTTTGTGCTCCAACAAACTCTTAATCTTGCTTTGAAGAATATTTGTGCTCCAACAAACTCAAGATATGATGGAACAGTGTGGTTGGATCGCTCAAGTATCAAGTGATATTTTTTTTATCAAGAATTTTATTATGAATCATGCAATGAGATTATCAATTTTTAATAATCATTGCAAGCTGAAGTTACTTTCAGTGGCCGATACACGTTTTGCTTCAACTATTATTGTGCTTAAACAATTTAAAACAATAAAAAGAGGCTTGGAGCAATTAGTGATAAGTGAAGAATGAGAAATGTATAAAAATAATGATTTAGTGAAAGCTAAAGAAGTAAATGATAAAATCCTAATTGAAGACTTTTGGATGAATGTAGATTATATCCTCAGCTTTACAACTTCTATTTATGAGATGCTTCGATTAGCTGACACTGATAAATCTTGTCTTCACAATATTTATGAGTGGTGGGATTCTATGATCGAAAAAGTGAATGAAACTATTTTTAAGAAAGAATATAAAAGCCCCACAGATAATTCAAGGTATACTTTTAATTTTTAATTTTATTATTTTGATTGAAAGTTTTTAAATTTTAATTATAACTGAACTTATATGAATTGCTATGTATTTTAAACTATAGGTTTTTTTATATTGTGAATGAAATCTTGGTGGAAAGATGGAATAAAAGCCACACACCTTTACATTCTCTTGCTCATTCCTTAAATCCAAGGTAATCTTAAGAGTTTAAATTCTAGATTATGATAATTTTAATATAAATGATATTCTATGATGTTTAATATTTATAATTAATGTTATAACTTAACTTGTAGGTATTATAGTCAATAATAGCTTGCTGAGTCTCTTGATCATATTCCACTGCATCGAGATTTTGAAATAGTAAGAGAAAGAAATATATGTTTTGAGAGATATTTTTCTAATGAAGGTGAAAGGAGAAGAGCAAATGACAAGTATGCTATATTTTCGGTATTTTTTGAAGATTTTTCTAGTAGTGATTCCATAAAAGACAGATGATATATGAGTTCTATTAAATGATGGGTTGTTCATGGAACTACTGCATCGATACTTCAATCTATTGCATTAAAATTATTAGGACAACCTTGTTCATCTTCATGTTGTGAAAGAAATTAGGGCACTTATAATTTTATTCACTCCATGAAGAGAAACAAGTTAATACCACAAAAAGTTGAAGACTTAGTTTATGTCCATAACAATCTTCGACTTCTGTCAAGGAGATCTCCAAACTATAATGAAGGCGAATCTAAAATGTGGGACATTGGAGGTGATAGTTTTGAATCAATGGATATTGAAAATGTTGGAATTCTCGAGATTGCAGATCTTTCTTTTGATGAACCTGAACTGGAAGCTATTTTGTTTGATTCATAAGAAAATGCAAATCTTTTGTTTTAATATTTTTTATGTTTGTGTTTGAATGTTTGTAAAAATAATGTTTGAGTATTTTTTTTATTTATCTAAATTTCTGTTAATAGATAATATTTATAGTTAATTTTTTTTTTCATGCCGTATCCTAGCCATATCTGTATCCTAGTTTTTTGAAATTTGTCATATCCCCGTATTTTGCCGTGTCATATCCCCGTGTCCGTATCCATGTCCGTGCAACATAGAGTAATGAGACAAAGTAAAAGTGACTATATGTGACAATACATCAATTTAAAACTAATATCAATTTTCACATGTTTTACAAAGTGTAATAATTAATGATAGCTATCATTATCAATATATTCATTTTATATGATATAGATGTTTGGAATAGTTACGCAACTTGTTATTTTGCAACTTAAAAGGAATTAGAGTCTAAGTAGATTATTACTCATTGTATATAATTCACTTGATTTGATACTTAGTTTTTCATGATTTTTCTAGTAGAGGTAAATGTTCTAGAGTGGGACAGATAAATAATTTCTTGACATGATATTTATGTACTCATTATCATATTTATTTTTGATATTTCATAGTTAGATTTTTTTTTGATAATAAATTTTTTATCAGATCAAAGTTATATCATAAATTATATCACATAGTTATTTAGTTTATATGAGGAAGGTTGAGAGTTAATAGAGAGTCACCTCATTTTGCATATATTGGTAGTTCAAGAGATTATAGTTATAGTAGAGGTAGAGTTGAACAATCTCATCTCAATACACACATTACAAGAGGATGAGTGTCACAAAGGATAGTTGTTGAGAGTTATTTTTAGAGAAGATGCCAAGAGCACTATAGATAATTGAGGGATATATGTTGACTATCATATCATGTAGAGGTCTGATAGAGTTCTTCCATTGTAACTCTTATTGAAGTGAGACTATTCATGATCCATCCCCAATGGGGCAACAACATATTTTTCTTGATTTTTAAGTTATATAGTTATTATGACTCATTCTTCTACTTTAGATTAATGGTTTGTCGATTCATGAACTAATAATTATATTATAGGTAATTATTTTTATTTTAGTATATTTTTCACATGTTTTTTTTATATTGTGGTAGTTAATGATAAATCCTCAAAAGTTTTTGGTTATGATAATATCTAACTAATTTCTTTATTTTTTTATGCATCTTGTTTAATCTTGATTGATCCCTTAGCCTCATTTTAGGGGTTAAATTTATAGATAATTTAATTTTGATTTTTTTTTTTCTACTGATATGTGTTTATAAGATTTGATTATTTCAAGGAAGATTTATTTGAAAGAGATTTATTTTTTGTACATTATTGGGTTGGTCATTAATAACTCACAAAACTAAGAATATTCTACTTAGTCTAAAGGGTATCTCAATCATAACATGCAAGGAGTATCATTTAGTAAAGTATACTAAAGTTTCTTATTTTGCATATTTGATTGATGTGAGTAAAGACTTACATGATATAATATATTCAAACATATGAAAACCTAACGGTGATAAGACCCAAGAAAGATTTAAATATTTTGTTACTTTTATTAATTATTATAAATGATTTACATAATTTTTTCTTCTTCTCTCTAGATCATAGATTTTAATTTTTTTAATTATTCCATAAAATAATAAAAATTAATTTAATAAACAAATAAAAAAAGAAACAACAATGAATTATAATATATGTCAAATAGTTTCAAATGCTTATTGGATGAATCATATAGTCATACATCAGATTTCCTATGTTAGCCTAGTCTCATAAAAAGATTATAAAAAGAAAATTAGACATTTTTTTGAGATTACTTGTATTCTCTTTTTTGGTGTGAATGATCTAAAATATTTTTAGCGAGATATGATATTAATCAAAAACTATCTAATGAATCAAATATCTATTTATATTATTTTTTATTATATTTTTTTAGTTTATATCATATAGAGAGATATTTAGTTTGTCATAGAGAAAGATTATTTAGCTTCTCTATCAGTCTCTAAGAGTATTATTTTGTTCACGATCTCTCACAAAAACGAGATAAGGTGATACTAATAACTTTGAGATGTATCTTTATTGGTACTTAGCATCCAAAAATTACAATTATTTTTCTTTTGAGTCTAGTAGAATTTGAATGATTGTTATGTTTTATTTTTTAAAGCATGACTTATTTTTTAGCGAGGCTAGGAAGTGTGAGAGCTTAAGAGACATATTTGGACTCAGCTCATCACTTTTTTTTTATTTGTTATAGTCCTACTTAGATCTCTGATTAAGAGATAGTTTTTATTTGGCTATATTAAGACTTGTTGATTTATATTATGTTGACCCTTGTGTCTAGGTGACAATGGTCCATGAGTCTACTACAATTTTGGTTCATGTTGAGCTCAAAATTGAAAGACTTAATTGTGTAGGACATAGTTTATACTAGAAGAAGAGGTCATATTCAGTTCGTTCAAAAGTTAAGACATGTTTATCGAGGAGCCATATGATTTTGTTGTCAGTACTTTTGATCTTGATCTTTTGATCATTCTTCAGAAAAAATAATTGTCATACTAGTACCTAATTTTATAGGTATGTCATACTCATGTCTTTTTATTTCTTCATTCTTATTATTCTCTTAATGATATTGATATATTATTTTTCCTATGATGACATCATGTTATATTGTAGGTGAGTGTTCACTATGAAGACAAGTCAAAATGTGCAAGTTCACTTAAATATTTGATGTGAATTATCAGAATAATTTTTTTCTAGTGATCAAGATAGTTTTCATATGAATTCTTATTTTATTAATGACATATTGTAAATGTAAGACACACTAGTTAGATTGAAGAATATATTTCTTCACAGTGATCTTGAGAAGCACAATCGGATGTAGTTTGCAGATTGATGCTAGAGTTAAATAAGATTTATTATTTCTACTATGGATTATTGGATTGTATATTAAATTTCTTATGTAGACATACCATCATGGCCCACATAATGTGGTGATCAAAATGAATAATAGATATCTAGTTGAGACAATCAAATGTCTTGTTATATCTTTTCTCACTTCTTACCTTTTTAGGTCATGTATTTTGGAGAGAGATGATTTAATTTTTCTCTCAAGTTTTTGGGAGTACTTACCTTCTCAAGATATTTTCCTAGGATAGGATAAATTGACAATCAATGCTTGAGATTTTTTTTCCTTGGATACCCAAGAAAGGTAGAATTTTAGTACGTACTAATATTATTTATTTTTAAGAATGAATAAATATTTAGTGAGCTTGGGAAGAGTAAGAGTTTAAAATATACATCTAGACCTGTTATTTTTCCTTACTCCTCAGTAAGAGTTTTCATTGTGGTATTATTTTTATAAAGGTATTATATCTACCAACATGTACCAAATCTTAGCGACTCTTGAGAGAGTAAGTTTTCTTTGGGAGAGAAAATTTCTCTCAAATCTAAATGACACAATAGTTCTCGAGTCTATTCCAATTTAAAATCATAAAGATTTAGAAACTGAGAGGCCTGATAACTTAGGATTTAGATCTATATTAGGAGGAGGAGACATATACAGTCTACTTAGATTAAACAATATCTATCAAGAAGTCAAATAATTTTGCATTCGATTCTTTTGGTTTTGACCTAACAATTATTCTTTGAAAGCTCTAAACTAGTATTGTTTATTTGTAGACTATAGAGCCACCATTTGGATTTAAAGTTGTATGCCTAAACATAGTTTGTAGATTATAGAATGCACTATATGGCATTGAGTAATCACCTAGAATTGGTTTGCAAGATTTTACATATATCTATTGTTTAGTTTAAGATTTTTACATATTTGTGATAGAGTTTTTGAGAGAAGTTCTAATAGTTGGTTGATTTTGCTCATTGTGTTTGTGAATGATATTTTAGTTATTTAAGATGATGAGTTAGAAATGATTAAATTCATGAAATACCTTCATTTGTAGTTCCAGATGAATAATCTCAAGACTTAAAATTTTTGTTGGTATAGAATTGACTTATTCTAGGATATTGTCTAGACATAAATGAGGCACGTACTCGATACTCTTATAGATGTTATACTTGGATTGTACCACAACAAATATTATTATTGATGCATGCACTAACTTTATTTTTGATACTATTCTTATAATTGACTCTACTACATATAAGAAAATCAAAATAAAGATTAATTATCTGCTAATTACTTGATCATGTGTACTATATATAGTCAATATAATTAATTATTTCTTAGATTTTGTTTGACATATTCAAATTAGATGTAGCTCTTTACATAATAAGGTATATGAAGAAGTCTCTAGGGCCTAAGATCGTTTTTAGTGATCTTAGACATTTACAATAAGTCAAGTATTCATATTTGAGTTGAGTTCTAATTTGTATTGAGAAGAGATATATGATAAGGTTTGTGTTTTTATTGGAAGTAAATTTTCATTTTGGAAAAGTAGGATGATGATTATTACTTGCGAGATATTTTAGTTTTAATACCTATTCAAGGAGATTATATATTCACACTCTTCGGACACTATTATTTATTATAATAATGAGACGACAAAATATATAGTCTCGATTTTAATATTTTATAAGCAAACAAAATACATAGAGTCTGACTACTTCCACTGGTAGAATGTCCAGGATGAGATTATTACAATAATATATTTTCAGACAACAAAGTAGTTATCAAACATCTATGAATATCTTATCGAGATCTCAATTCTTTTTTTTTTTTTTCAAACTATGTGATTTTGGCTTGTATGCTTAACTTAATGAGTGTTGTATTTTTTTTTGTTTTATTTGTGTATTTCATTATGTTGATAGGAGCACTCAATATGTAAGTTACTCCTATAAGATTTACTCATTTTATAAGTACATTGTTTGTGTGTATTTAATTATCGAGTGCTATTGTTTGTTTTCAATATTTTTGAGATTCTATATAATACAAAATAAAAAAATAAATAAAGAAAAAAAATAATTCCATTATCCCATGTAAAATATACATAAAGTGATTTCATGTAGGTATGTTAGTAATAAAAATAAATTTGTTATATATATATTCTCTTTAATAAAATGATAATTAATTTATTTGTATTTTATTTGTTTATGGAACACTATATTATATGCTATATGAATAATTGCATGATTATTATGATAAAAAAAAAAAAGAAATGAGAATAAAAACCTATGCTTTTCAAGAAATTATTTGATCTGCACCAACTCATGAGTGGTAGTATCTATGGTTTTTTTTCCTCAATTTCTGCATTAGGCCTAGTAATAATTATTATTTTTTATTTTGTAAGAAGATGCACTCACTTATTAGAAAAGTTGAAAAAATTGTATTGGGATCTCCAATTTTTACAATTGGTGCTAAACTTGAATTAGATTGTCTAACAAGCTGACAATAATTATAATATCTAAAGAAAATATAAAGTATATGTGACTTCTTTATTTATCTAAGTATACGAAGAGTAGTCTCTCTATGTATTCACATGAAACATATCTGAATAATTAATTATATTTATCTCATAAGAGATATTTGATTAGTTGACTATCAAATAGTTAAGATTTATTATATTTCTTATATAATCTTGTGGAGTAACTACAAAACTATATATAAAGTAAGATTCCAACCTAACTTAATTAGTAAATCAACAAAAATATATTCAAAAGATTAATTTTGTCAAACTATTTTAAAAGTATTTTTTGCTATGATAAATAATCACTCAACAAAAATACTTAATTTATTTCTAAGAATTATTTGAATATTCTAATTTTTTTGCCTAAAATTGAGATTGTAAAATGTATTTGAGTTGGGTAATACTCAACTTATCATCATTAATAATAATAATATTGTTTACATTTATAAGAAATAAAATGAATTTATTATTTGAATTTTGATCTTTGATAAACGAAAGAGTAATCTAAAATTTATCTTTATAACCCAAAAGGAATCATACAATAAGATAATCTTCAAAATCAAACTTTAGCTGATTTTTTCAATATGGATAGGATTTTTCGCAATCTAATAACTATTATGATCTTTTCACTATCTGAACATTAAAATTTGGTGACTTATTTATAAAAGTCTTCATTTCTAGATATCTTTGAAGAAAGGTGTTTGTCACATTCAACTAAAATATTTGTTAATGGTGAGTAATAATAATTATATATATATATATATAATATGGATAGATGTCATCATGATCTCAAAATAAAAGATCAAAATAATTTACTTTAAAAATCTATTTTAAGTTTTGTATTAAATTATGGTATTTCGACTTATATACTTAATTATCATGACTAATTTTAATGGAATATCTATTTACAATCAATAAGTTTTTTGGGAGGATAGGGTACTAGCTCCTAACTTCTATTAGAGAGAAGAGAACGTAAATACAATATTTATTTGAGCACTTTAATACTATTAAGATAAAACAGAAAAAATAGAGAAAAGACGAGTGTCTAAGATATCTCAACTAAATATTTTTTTTTTTTACTTTTTACAATCACATTTTGTTGGTACGATCTATTGATCCGCACAATATGGATGAAAGTTATTAGAGATATATTTTATTACATTGTCATTTTTAATTTTTTTATATTTTTATTAAATTAATTTTTTTTTTTTATAAAGTAATTAAAGAATAGAAAAAATCTATAATTTAAATTGAAAAAGAAATAAGTAAAATATATGTCTTGCATTGTTTTTTCAATTTGATTAGTGATTAGTGACAAGTTGAGAATGAATAAGCAACATGATACAGTTTTCTTTTTATTATTTTTGATATTTTTGATGAGAATATCCACTGTATGTCTTGCTTTAATTATTTTTATCTATTATATAATGATATTTGATATATGAATTTTATTGAGTATTATTTTTATTTTTGTCCTTAGTATTTTTGTTCTAACATAGTACCAGAACAATGTTTGAACAAAAAAAATTTACAAAACATAGTAGTACCATGCACAATGCCGGAAGCAAATATACATGTGGTGGTGATAGCAGCCATGCACTGTGATGCAGCAAGAGACCATGCATGATTGAGACTTGAAAAGTATTAGGTGGCGTGATTGATGAGCAGGTGGCTCATGGTGGTGTGTGATAGCTTTTGTGCAGCAATCCCAAGTACTTAGTGGTGGTGCAAGGTACCACATAGTGGTGATTTGGGCTGATGCCCTAATTAGGATTTTGGCTAAATTGTGAAAAAACAAAAATTAGGAGTTTCAAACAATTTTAATTCGTATTGTTTTATTTTTATTGGGAGAAATCCTAATTTTATGATACAATATAGAAAAATATTATAGCCGCAGAGATATGTAGTGGTGAATCTCATTTTAATATAATCATTACGGGAGGATAAGTCACACTAAGACATGCAAATAACTATTGAATGTTATATCTAGAGAGAATGTTGAGAACTTTATACAATATTGAGAGGGAAATGTTGACTATCAAAGTCATTCATTTGTCTTTATATAGTTAATTCATCATAATATTTATATCTACTAGAAAAAAGTATAAATAATTTATTTCTAAGACAGTAATAAATTATTCTTTCTTCATGTATTATTAGTTGTTTCTCTCGTATACCAACTATAAATTTTTGAATTAATGATATAGGAGTTACACACTCACATTTTTGGTAATCATATTTTATTTGTTATTTTTTTTTTCTATTCTCAAAATATTATTATAATCAATAATAAATATATGAAAATTATTGGATATGATAGTATCAAGTTGAGTTTTTGTTAATTCGTAGTATCTTATTTATTCTCAATTATTCTATTAGTTTATTTTATGAGTTTTTTTTTTTCAAACAACTCAATTTCAATATTATTTTTATTTCTATTAATATTTATTTGTAGTATCAAAAGATTTGAGAAATTTTATTTGGGATTAAGCGTGATGATTTTTATATTTTTTTGTTAATGGTAAGTTTTTATTCAAGATGTTTGAATATGTTAGATTTTTTATTTGTACATTTCAAGTTCAGTTATCATCATTGGTCAAGTTGAGAGTATTTTATCCTATCTTGTGGGTATTTTGATTCATAAATTGTGAGATATGTTAGTTAGTAAAGCTTACCAAAGCTTCATGTCATATTTGTTAGTTTGGCTTCACGTAGTGAGGTGTATAGCCTCCAATATTATATTAATAAGCGAACAAAATACATAGATGTAGATTCTTTTCTGTCCTAATAGAAAATATTTATAATTAGATAATTATTATTACATTCAGATATCATAGTAGTCAATATACAATTTCATAAAATTCTTGAAGAGATATTAATTTATCTTTCTTTCTTTCAAGTTTGATATTGTGAATTCATGTGCACTAATTTGAAGAGAGATATAATAGTTTTTTTTATTTGTTTTATTTTTTTTATTTTTGATGATAATAATTAACAACTGACACGAGTTATTTTAATTATTTTTATTTATTATATAAGATTATTTGATATATGATTTTCATATGATATTATTTTTATTTATGTTTGTAGTATTTTTTTCTAACATGGTAAATCAATAGTATTCAAATATTTAATATAATATTTTGTCATAGAAGAAAAAATAATTATAGTATACCTTTCTCAAATTCAAAGAATTTTTCTTTTTCGAAATCTTTCAATTTTATAAATAAACATTGGAAGAAGAAAAAAGAAATTTAAAGTTAAGTTGCCTGAAAAAATAATTCATAGAAAGAAGACTAACATAGTAATTAGGAATAAGTAAAATGCTTGAAAAAAATAAAAGATCAAATTGAATGCAATCATGACTTGTAGTCCTTAAGAATTTTTCAATAATTACTGTAATACTTCGTGAACTAGGAAAAATAATCGTGAAAATAAAATATTACTTGTAATATATTATTGGATCGATAGTTAATAATTTATGATTTTAAAAAAAGAAGAAGTAATCACAGATTAATAGTCTTATTTTCTCTCTCATTATGTTAGTGTTCTTTGCATCATCTCTGAAAATAGATATCATAATTTTCTTTGGTATATATTTCTTCCTATAATGCATGTACCGTAAGATGAAGTTCACATCTGCATAAAGATAATGTATCACTGCTCTCTCAATTTATATGAACAGTGAGTTGATCTCACATTTTGATGCCAACAGATGATTGATGTCACTCATAATATTGTTCTAAACTTTTGTTTCTTTTTGTTTGTTTTTTTCCTTGCGTGACTACAATGTATTCTTGTCGTGCACAAAGTAGACCTATTGTGCACATCTACTATGCAATGTGAGCATGCCTAGGGTTTAGCATGTTTGTTGGTTAGTGTGTCTGCCCAACTTTATGTCCTACCTTCTATCCAAATTTATCCTTTCTCATGTGCATGTTGTGTGCTTACTTTGCATAGTGAGTGCTTAGTATGTGCCTGCACTGCACACACGTACAATATTGCATGACTTTGGCATGATCAACTATGTGATCATAGTGCACACTTCTCTCTCTAGGAAACACTGAATTCATTTACCTAGGGGTTAGATTCTGTTACCATGTAAAAATCAAGTAATAAAACAATCAAAATTTCAATAAAAAACTCAAAAAATAGAAATAATGTATTATGTATGCTTTTATATAATAGACTAATTGGATTGTAGCAGCTCACATATTTTGTGTTCCTGTACATAATGAATTGAAAAAATAAAACTTATAATTTGAAACAACCAAAAAATTAAAATTGCAACAATTATCTTAGAAATACCTCACAAAAATCCATTCAAATGCAAGTTGTGCAATTAAATAACAATGTAAAAAAATTGAAACTCATTTATTAATAAAATAAAATTTTTACTTTAAACCAATATGTTGTGAAATGGCACACATGTTTGTGTTGATGATCATGAATTACTTTATTCCAACCTAATAGTTCTTAGTATACATAATCAAAAATATTTTAATCATCTTTAATATACTCTTTAAACTTAAATCAGTGGTATCAAAATGATAATGTAAGTATTTACCCAAAGAAACACCAGAAAACTAAAGAAATAATAGAAAAAAACCTAGGATAAGAAACTATCTCAAAATAAACAAAACACATTAATTGCATACAAAATAATAGGAATTCAATGTCACATGGTGGATTGTGGTAGGATGCTAATGGCAATGTATTTCAGCCAGCAGATTGTTGAAATATCAGCATTAACTAGTAAAATTAGAATGTTAATAATATTTAATATCAATAGAAATACCAGGTGGCCATGGGTTCTCAAGTGGAATGCCATGAGAAAAAAAAAACACAAGAAATTCATATCAGGTGTGTTGCCAGTTGCATCAAATACAATGGAAATGGTTATCAAAGATTTGATAATATCTGTTTTTGATTCAACAGACAAAAGATCACCTATTTCTAGACCTGCCAAATGGGTCAGGCAGCCCATCTCAACCTGACTAGAGGATGATACAGCATGGTACAACCCGCCTCCAGTAAAGGCACAAACCCACAGACCATGCCAGATGGGCGGCTAGACCATGTTCTGCCCCTGTGGGCCATGGGCCGCCTGTGACCCGCAAATAATACCTGTGCCCGGGATCATGCCTGATCCACTGATCATAGTCCGGACCAAGATCCATGTGCCTTGTTGGTATGAGTATGAAAAGTAGAAGATATATACTATCACTTGTATAATAGCCTACTATAATAATACTTTTATAATAGGGAATGTTTGTTTGGTAAATTTTGATTATTTACTTTTGGTTTTGAAACATTTGGATTTCATTTCAGTAAAGGTTTGGGGAATCAACTCCTCAGACCTGCTATTGATAATATGTAAAACATTAGGAAGGTGATGTCTTTGAGGTTCTGTTTATGTTTCCCAAATTCCAGCTTAAAGATTGTTCCCTAATTAGACTTATTTTTTTCAAAACATAAACTAGTATTACTTAAATGATTTTCTCTTTGTAATTAGGATGGGATTTTTCTGCCATATGAAAATGTGCTTCACTATGAAAGCTTTGCTGTTAGGGTGCTCGAAGAAGAAATTCCAAATCTGGTTAAAATTCTTCGGGTAATGTTGTTGCTTTTGTCGTGCTGCTTTTCAACAACAATTGTATCATATACCAAGTAATGTTTTTTTATTGAGTGTTTCCTCGAGCTAGATTGTCACCCCTTTCTTTGAGGTGTAGCCCGTGAGGATAGAAATCACGCCCCAAGGAAATGCGAATTCAAAATCCCCAGTAGTTGGACTACACATGTCATGGGTGTGCCAACTAATATTTGCTGACATGTATTTTGTAGGGGTTCTGAAACAGAAGTGGAACACAAGTTGATGAATGTACATAAAATCTGGCAAAGATTCTTGTATCGTGATTCTATTTTGCTTGAGGCTGAAAGACAGCGGCGTGCATTTGATTATGTGAAAGATTGGGCAGTGAAGTTTTTACAATTGGCTGAAGATGATGTGTTGCCACATTTATACAGGTAAACTTCTGAATTTGAAATGTATTGTAGCTTTATTTATTTATTTTATTCAGTTTTATTTTTTTATACTTTTGATGAGAATACCCGACCTATTGTCTGCCCTAATCACATTTACCATTATTTGAAGGTGTGAATTATATATTATTTTTATTGTGTTATTATTTTACTTCTTTGCATTTCAATTTGTAATATATTATCAAAGAATTGGTGTGTATGTGGGTAAGGGTTTGCATACCCTAGAAGAGGCATACAAGCACCCAATTTACAAAAAAAAAAATATGTTTTCATCTTAGTATCATTTGTGCATTCTACTTATTTATTTTTTGTATTTTAAGATATAACATGGTATCATAGCAAGGTTTGTAAACCATAAAGTGCCCCCTCCTTCAATGTGCACAGACCTACAATTGTGCAAGAAGGTGCACATGTTTGTGCACAATAGTGCATGCAGTTGTGCACAGTAGTGCATGTGGTGGTGCACAATGGTTGAAGCAATAACATGTAGTTGGATGCATTAGACATGCGCTACAATAGGTGCATGGTGGTGACGTGCGACGTGCAGTATTTTTTATCAGAAAATTCTACGTGTGTTGGTGGAACACGATGCACGGCAATAATGATAGTACACACTCTAAGGATATTATCATAATTAAAATTAGTATCCTGATCAATTGGAGTGTTGGTTAGACCATAATCCAAAAGTCCAATCCCCTTAAAGTGTCTAACATATATTTTTTCTATGACAAAACTATATTTTTCTTTGAGTAAGATACATCTATACCAAGAGATATATGAATCTCTTCAGACCTTTATCTGGAATAATGACTGAAGGTTTTCATTGACTGTTTTAGGTCATATAGTCTCTTTCGTATCTCTAAATTGTGTATGGTTGTACTACTCTAAACCTAGGTGATTGTTGTATAAATATTTCATTCTCAAGGGTTATCATAAAGAATTTTTTTTATTTCTAGTTAGTGTATTCTTCATTTTGCTCACTGGAGAGAAAATATCTTGCTAATTTATACTTAATATTTAAGTGAATCGCATTACTATAAATTTTTTCTTAAGGTGATCTATTTTTTTTATTTAGACTTATCTTTATAATAAATACTCATTATCGACTAATAACAAACTTTTTTATAAGTAATGATTTTAGTTCTCAAGTCTTATTTGAGTTAATAATATTATCTCTTTTAACATGGTCTGTTACCATCGTTGTGACATATTTCCTCAAAAAAAAGATTTGGATATCTTAGTATTATCAAAAAAGATTGTAAATGAATTAAAAGAAGGGAGATGACATATAAATGGCAATACCTGTGAGATGGGGTATATAGTATAATTCTTATATTTCTTTGGAGAGCAATCGAAAGTTCAAGACCAAAATATTCAGTTGTAGAATCATTTGGTTTTATAGGCTCATCTCTAATCAGACTAAGTTGTGTCTGTCTCCTTCTCCTAGTCTAGGTCTTAAGTTTTAGGTGGTTAGGTCTCTTAGACTCTGAGTCTAAACTAGAGTAGACTTATTAGTTATTGTGTTATCTGGACTCAAGTGAGATTTTTTCTCATGAGGAACTTCATTCTCTCTAGAGTCTACATAATGTATACTTATTAGTATATGTGATAATTTTATAGGAGTATCATTATACTATAAACAAATAAATATAGATGTAACAAACAATTAAATTTTTATACTAATTGGAGTTCTAAGTGGAACAACTAAAGACTAAGGAAATGTGATAGGCCCATATGTATCTTTTGGACTCTTAATTTTCCTCAAGCTCAGTAAAATGATCTCATGCTTGAAAAAAATAACATCATCACTCATTAAAATTTTATTAGTTTTAGATAAAAAATATTTTGGATATTAGAGTATTGAAGAAAGACACATCTTGAAGTCTTGGGTACTAATTTATTTTGTCCTAGAGAGATATTTTGGCTAAAATAATGCTTCTAGAAATTTTTAAAAGGACATCGAAGTGATGAAGTAATTTATGATTAAACTTAACCTCTCTAAAAGTGCATTAAAATATTCTTCCCAAATAAGTGTCTAAATTATCTCAATTATATATATATATATATCTATATATATATATATAGTATATATATATATATAATATATATATATATAATATATATATATATCCACTTTATTTTGTCGTGAGTATGCCGACACTTGAATATAATCTCTTGATATATATTATATAATAGTATAAATTTCTCTGGCTTGTATTCTAATATATATTTTTTTTAATCATTATAAATTTGATTTTTTATTATTTTCTAAAATGTCAAAAATAGAAAAATACTTGTGATTCTATAGTGAAAAGAATTACTTACATTATTATACGTAGTAATCAATAAAAGTAATGGAGTTATTTAAAGTTTCTATAGTCGCAACTCTTTTAGTTTATTACTGTTAAGTGTATAGATTGACATAAATTTCTACTCACATTGAGTTAGTAGGCAGGATATGAAGCTCTAGTATAATTTCTCAATTGGCATATCACACACTATAGGATAGAAATATCTTTAAAACAATGGTATAATATTCTCAATTTAGTTAGTAAATGATTACTAAATTAAGAATACTTAAATATTCATTAAGAAATCATATCGTAAGAGAGAATAGATATCATTTACATTGTTATATCTTAAATAGAATCATTATCAAAATCTTTTAATTATACAAATAAATATTAATAAATAAAAATATAAAGTCAGAATTGAGTTGCTTAGAAAGATAAATTATCGAAAGTATACTAACAGGATAATCAGAAATAAGTATAATGTGGTGAAATAATAAAAATTGACCTGGATATTTTCATATTCAATAGTTTTAAAGAATTTTTTTACTGTTTATAATAATATTCTCAGAATATTAAAAATTGATAGTAGATAGGCTATGATTACTTGTGAAGTGATTATTGGTTCTTATATCAATAATACATGGATCTAATAGTAAGTTTGTGCAACAAAAATCGATGATACTAGAACAAATAGAAGTGTTTGTTATTAATTTAGAGAAAAGTTTTATATATTTTTTTTTAGAAAGTATCACAATAGATGAGCTATGTGAGAATATCCAGATGGCTCTGACAATCAGTCTATCTCTATGTCGTACTTTGTTTTCTCTCTGAAAATAATTCTTAATAATTATCTATGGTGTGATATATCCTCTAACAATGTGTACATAACATGAGGCTCTTATTTACCTACCTTTGTTATAACAATCTTTCTTCATACTTAATTATTAAGTAAACTCAGTGTTGTCTTAATATTGTTGAAACTAGATAAAATATCCTTTAATGAACAGAAACCTAATTCAGATTTTTCATTATTGAATTTTGCCAACCTATCATGCACCATCAGTGCACCAATGTCACACCATCAATATAACTAATTAGGGGTTTTCATGAAATCCTAATTAGGCCTCAGTGTTTACTCTCACCCACACTCATTTCATAGGATTTATTTTTTCTAGGACATCATGTAGAAATGTATAAGTAAGAAATAAAAATCTTATTTATAATATTTTTATATAATGAGCAAATTTTATTGAGATAGTCAGCAAGTTAGGTGTTACATCAATATAACATAAAGAAAAAAAAATATAATAATCTGAAAAGAAGTGCAACTAGTATAAAAACTTATCATACACCTCCTCTCGAGATAAACTAGTGTTTAACTGAAATTAGAATACTTGGCTAATTATAAATATTCATGATCACTGAAAGAGATTTTAAATATTAGAGACGTATTTATTTTAATATGTGAAGATTTATATTTGAGAGAACATATTGAAGATAATATAGGAAATGACTGGTTATAATGATCACATAGGCTAAATATAGTTTAGTAATAATCAGATAATAAATATTTCTTAAGATTTTATTGTAAGTAGTAGAGTCGATTGGACAAGTTATATCGGATAAGAATTTTTTACTTGAATTAATAGGGTTTTTTGTTTGGGGTACAACCTAAGAAATCAACCTTTGTAAGAGTATTAATCGAATACCTTATATGTGATAAAACAATTTTTTTGACTAAGTCATTTCTAGACTAAGAATATTTGTCTCTAGTATCTTAGGTCTTTTATGTGGAACTATGATTCAACTGATCCTCTTAAGTTTGTTGATTTTCAACTTATCATCTTATAATCATTATATCATTCACATCTATAAGTAGTAAAATAATCCGATCACCATAACTCATTCAAAAAAATAAAGAAAATCTATAGCATATTTATGTAACTCAAAAGAAGTGACTGATAATAAAAATTTTATAAATTAAGCTTTTGGTGATAGTTTTAGGCCATATAATAGATTTCACGATCTATAAACTATGTTTTGCTTCACATAAAATTTATGTAACTCAAAAGAAGTAACTTGAAATTTAGATGATTGCTTCACACACACCTAAATAAAGATCATAGTGAAATTTTTTTTTCACATCTAGGTTGTATATCAATAATTTTTGAGATAATGTAAGTGAGATAAGTATCCATATGGAGTCTATCTTGTCCATCAGAGAGAATATTCTAGTAATTCATATTAATTATTTGAGTAAATTTTCTTACTACATGTTTTTCTTAAAGTGATATACATCTCATTTGAATATATTTTCATATTAAAATTTATCTGTAATAATAACAACTTTGTCATAAGTCATGGTACTAATTCATAAGTTCTATTAGAGTGAAAGACATTTTTTGTAACACAATCTTGCATAATCTTAGGCGAGATAATATCTTAAAAGGTTGCATGAGTTTTTTAGCACTATCAAGAGTATTAGTAAAAAAGTAAATGGATGGATAAAATGTTTGTATGATAATGCCAATGAGTCATGGTGATGAGTACAAATAATTTTTGCCTTTCGATCTTCTAATTTGAAGATTAAGATTAGAAGGATTAATGATAGGATCATTTAGCTCATTGGTAGATTTATCTCTAGTTTGAATAAATTACATATCTTTTTTTGAGTATAAACTTAAAGTCCTAAGTAGTCAATTCACTCAGTATCTAGCTAATCATGTGCATAAACTGGAGTAGTCTCGTGAGTTACTATGTTATTCAGATTCGAGTAAGATTTTCTCTCATGAGAAACATGTATCTTTCCAGAAAAAATGTAATATGTATTTATTGATATTTATGATGATTTCATAGGAGTATCATTATAATGTAGACTAAACAGTTTAAATATAGCTGATGAGTGACTTTCTCTCATAGTTGGAGGTTCAAGTAAGACTATTGAGATATAAGAAAAGTAATGAGTTCAATTATATGTTTTGGATTTACTTTTTTTATTCTCTCTAAAAAATAATTTCTATTGAAAAAATATAACATTAGCATTTATTATTATTATATCAATTTTTAGTAAAAAATATTTCTATCTTATGTGAATAATAGAGTTTTCAAGAAAATCAAATTTCAAGATTATGAGAGTCAACTTATCCTAAATTGGAAAAAGATTGTGAATAAATTAAGTATACACAAAAATACTAAGAGGCAATCTAATGATTTCTCTTTATGATGAATAATCTAAAAGATGTATGATGAGAAAGAACAAAAGAAAATATTTGGTTTATGAGATAGTTTCTAGTTAAAATTGTAGCTCTCCAAAAAGATTTAGAACATTCAACATAAATAGGAGTATTTTTATTGTCTCAATTAGATCTCTATTTTTCTTTTAATCATTTTATTTTGTGAAAGTGTGTCAATATAAGAAGTCTAATATATAATCATATAATATATATAAATTAAATATTAAATTTATCTGATTTTTATTTTATTATATTATTATTTTGTATTTTTTAAATTTTTTATTAAATTATTTTTTATTATTTTATGAATATCTTAAAAAAAGAGAATATATATCTTTAATATGAAAAAAATTTATGTGTGCCATGAGTAGGTATCAATAAAAATAATCAAATATCTAAAATTTTTTCTTCTCTTCTTACTCATACCCTATGTTGCACGGACACGGATACGGATACGGGGATACGACACGGCAGGATACGGGGACACGACAAATTTCAAAAAACTAGGATACGGATACGGCTAGGACACGGCATGAAAAAAAAATTAAATATAAATATTATCTATTAACATAAATTTAGATAAATAAAAAAAATGCTAAGATATTTTGATAAATAGAAATTTAGAGGGCTTAAATAAAATTAAAATAAATTATTTGTTTATTATATTTTGTATATATATTAAACAAACAATAATAATTAAAATATAAAAAATATATATTTAAGCCCTCTAACCCCTGCGGGCCCTGCCCCCTCCCGTTACAGCTTTCTAACTCTCTCTAACATATATTTTAAATATAGTAATTTAAAATAATTTAAAATATAGTATTTTAAAATAATATAAGATACAGTATTTTAAAATAATTTAAAATTCTGTTTTTTAAATTAATTTAAAAAAAAATTTAAACCTCTAACACCCTCTCTCCCCTCCCCCCTCCCCCCTCCCCCGTCCAGAACCTTTTTCCCCCCTCCCGAAAATCCCTCCTGAACCCCCCTCCACCCTCCTCCACCCCCCTCCCGAAAATCACTCCCGAAACCCCCTCCCGAAACCCTCTCCCCCTCCTCCCCCTCCCCAAACCCCCCCTCCCCGAACCCCCCTCCCGAAACCCCCTCCCCTCCACCCTTCCGAATCCCCCTCCCGAAACCCTCTAACGACGCGTCGGTAGGTAAACGACGCGTCTGGAGTTTTTTGAAACGATTGTTTCCGAAAAACTCGTCGGATACGTCTCCGACGCATATCCGATACGCCACGTGGCGTATCGCATACGGATTTGTGTCCGATATGCCACGTGGCGGGTCGGACACGTATCCGACGCGTGTCCGACCCGTGTCGCCGTGTCCACGTGTCCGACACGTGGACACGGCACTCCCTAGCCGTATCCGTGCAACACAGCTCATACCAACTAGGCGGGTAGGATAGTAAACCTTAGTATGCTTTTCTAACTAACATACTTGACACTTTAGGTTAGAAATATCCTTAAGACTTAGGTAAAATATTTTCAATTTGGTCAATGATAGGTGATAATGGTGAAAATGAATAAGCAAAGGGTACAACACATTCATATACTTATTATGAAATTCAAGCGTACGAGAGATGACATATAGTCCACTTTGTTTAATTCATAATGAAATAATTTCCAGAGTTTTTTAATTCTGTAAATAAATACTAGAAGAATAAAAGATAAAATTTAAATTGATATAATTATAAAGACAATTTATAAAAAGAAGATTAATGGCCCGTTTGATAAAATTGAAAAAATTAAGTACTGAAAAATAAGTGAAAAAATTACGACTGAATTTTATAAGTGTTGAATTTATATTGAAAAATTATTTGATAAATTACTGTTATTTGAATGCTGAAGATTAATATATTATTTGTTAATTATAAATGTTGAATCCTAAAAATGATATATTTTACATATTTATTTTTATTATCATTGTATTACATATTATCAAACATAAATAGAATTTTAAATGAATTTTTTTTTCGATACAATTATTAATTTAATAAAAAATAAAATCATTAAAAACATATCCATAAATAAATCATAAATCCAAAAAAGAAATAAAAATATTTAAAAAATAACCAATAAAATTTAAAATCTTTAAAACTATCTAAAATTTTAATATAAAAATAAAATTAATGAATAACTAGTTGATTTGTTATTTTATCTCTTTAATTAATCATGAAAGAGAGTTAGAGTTATGGTTTGTGTTAACGGAGAAAGGAGGAGAAAACAGATTCACAATCCAAACTGTAGCATGAATGAGAAAACAAAAAAAAAACAATGATAATTTAAAAAAAAATTTGTTGAAAATTTTCAGCCTTCAACATTAACTAGGTTTCTATCTACTTAATATGTTCAATGTTTTTTCCCTTAAAATTTTAAATTTTCAGTTCCTAATATTTTTTTATCCAACACATTTACAATTTTAAATCATTAAAAATATTAATTTTTAATGGTTTGAAAATTTTAAGTACATTATCAAACAGCTCCTAATATGATATTTAGGAATAAGTAAAATACGTGAAAGAAATAAGAAGTCAAATTGAATATTGAAGTATTCAACAACTTTTGAAAGATTTCCTTTAACTATCATAATATTTAAAAAATATGAATAAAATATAAATAAAAGAGAATAATTATTTATAATATGAGTATTGACTTCTAACTTAATAATTCAACTAGGAAGTAGATCAATGAGACATAAGAATTGTAGTTCTTGGAGATTGAAAAGGCCTACTATTGCATTGTAGAAAAGAATCTTGTATATTCCCTTTAAGCATGGGTAGCGAGAAGATTTTTTGATGTCTTATGAATGACTCTCATAGTCAGTTTGTTTCTCTTACTTGTCCATTTTATGACGCAATATTATATAGTACTTTGAGTCTTTCCTACCTATACTTTTTCAAACTAACAAAATATAATCAAATTCTCCACCTAATAATATTGTGCATTTCTACTAGACAATATATAATTATGCACTCTTAATTAGATTTCTTCCCAAATTCAAACTGCACAAAATAAGGTTTTGCTTGAGATTGAGGTGCTACCTGACCATCAATTTATGGTTTCACACTAAATTAGTGTATTTTGTCCAATCACACACTATTAAATTGTGCATACTTCTTAACCATAATTCAAATTAGTCTTTTTCCTACAAATTAAGTTCTACCCAAATACCAATTTAGAGTTTCACCCATATATTGTGCCGCATATACTACCAAAGGGGAAATACCTCTCAATCATGTCTATTTCCACATGGTTGAGGTACCTCTATCTCTTCATGGTATCGATGGCCATCACACACAATGGGTGACAAGTGTGAGATGATGATGTATGGTGGCATGCATTGTAGCATGCATGCCCACGTGCACTATGCCGGTATGTTGCAAGTCTATTTTTTATGATTTTTTCATCCTTACATGCTCTAGGATTTATTTTCCTTATTATTTTTGACTTTGATATCATATATTAAAAAAATTAAAATAATCAATAATTCAATGATTAGGCTATCTTATAAGTTGAGAGCTGTTATCCATAATACATAAATAAAATAAATACATATAATAAAATGATAAGTTATAATGATAATTAATTTAATTTGGTGTAATATTCAAATTTTGAGAAGAAATATTTTTTTCAATATTTATATGGTGATTCATTATATCTTTTGTTTTAGTATACAAATCAAAAATATGATTTGAGCAATATTTATATATGGAATATACATTTCTCTTGGTTTTACAGGTGAATAGTACATCAATTGAATGTAGGTAAAGACTTTGTCAGATCAAGTATCTAGTTTAGTCCAGCATGTAACTAGGATTGCAGTGCAAATGCATCCCTAGCTGCAAAATACTACTAGGGTTTGCAATACCAATTTTTTAAGAATAAAAAAATTAAAAATAAAAAGTTTCTAGGATTGCGTAAACCCACCTCATTTTTTTTTTCTGGCTGGTAAACCCAATATAGTCACCATCATAGCCAAACAAAGGACAGCCTAGGTGGGCCAAATGAATGAGTCGGGTTTCAACTTTTATTACCTAGGTTGGGTCTTATTCTGTTTGTCCATATTGACAATATTAGATGTAACTATTATTTTTGACATAGTGATCTCAATGAGAAAGTTATATGAAGTAATCACTAGATTATACAATTTTAGAGAAGATATTTTTATTGATGTGTAATGTTTTTATATGACTTAAAGTAATATCCTGAAATTTAGTTTTATAAATTTTTAAATTCTTATTTCTTTTTTAGTTTTATTGATTGTATTTGATTATTCTTATTTTTATTAAAATGAATTAGATAAAATATTATTTTGTTAGATAGAATATAAAATATTATATTTATAGGTGACAATAAGTTGAACATCTCTTATAGATAATTTATATATTTAATATTTTTTGAGTTTGATGATATATTAGAATGCTATTTAATTCTCCACTTTATCTAATTAGATTTATGCTTTAATATAGATGTGCTTGATTCTATTAATTATAAGAATATTATTGGAAAATATAATTATCAGATTGTTACAAGATTAAATATTATTTATGTTAATTATTTTTAAAATTTTTCTAGACAAATATATATTGATGTTTTTTATATTTTTAGTAATCTAAAGAAAATATTATGTCTTGGAACATCTTTTAGTGATCGTAGATTTATTTACGAGATTAAATATCAAAAGATTTTCTATTTTTCTAAGAAGTGTTATCATCTATTTAAAATTAAGAACTTGCTTGTTATTATCAAAATAAATGTAAATATTATGTATATAGATACGATATTAATTACTTGTAAGGTTTTATAAATCTCTATTTGTTATATAGTTGTTATAAGATTCTATTTATTTCATAGGTAAATATTCCTAAGCACACAAGTATGCACACATGTTGTTGATAAGAAATTATATATTTTATACTTTGACATTTTAATTGTATTTCATTTAATAATTTTAAATTTTCTAGGAAATAAAGTTTGCAAGGCATATTTTTAAATGATTGTTGAAAATGTCATTTTAAATTTCTTTATTTAACTCAAAAAAAATATATTTTTCATATATGATTTAGACTACTAATTATTTATCTAACAGAATGTCCTTTTATGATATTTTATCTCATTTCTTTTGAGTTTTTTTTAATCCAAGAGAAGTTAATACTAATCCTTTTTAATTTTATTTACATATTTTAGTTTATGATCCCTCTTAGAAAAAAATGTTAACTTATGAGTTATGATTCATGAAATGTGTTACTTGTTGACTTAAAGACCCAAATAGAATGATATGTTATTTTTCTTAGAATTATGTCAACATTACAATTTTCAAATATGAAAATCTAATGGTCCTTGTTGAAAATCAATCCTACATAACAACATGCATGTGCACGTTTATTTTTGTATTTTTCTTTTTGACTTTCTTGAATTAGCATAATGTATAGTCTTCAAATTCTACATGGTATCATAACAAGTTTAATCTTGTCTCTATCTTCATCTTCATTTATGCCCGACACAACTTGATTGGCTCGTTATCTGGCACTTATGTGCTGGGTACCTGGGTCATACCGGGTTGATTCTAAGTCGTGTCGGGTTGTGCTAGTTATGAGTGGTCGAAATGTTCAATTAACAATTTTAGAATATTAAATTTTTATTTATTAGAAAAATTAAATATCAAAATAAAAAAAATTGTACTGTACTATATATTATTAAATTTAAATGAATTAAATCAATAATTAAAAAAATATTTTACATTCGATTCAAGATATCATATGAAAAAAATAATATAATTTAAAATTTTGAATGATAAAATAAAAAAAAACTCAAAAATATAAATAACAAGAAGTTACTCATAAAAATAAAATTGTAAATAAGCACATAAGTAGAAATACAAATAAAAAAATATCTATCATAATTCACGCCTTGATTTTAAACGTGTCTGATCGTGATCACTACTGAAATGATTGAACAGTGTGAAAGTTTGTCGTATTCATCAACCTTGGGGTTGGTAAGGGGTAATTGGGGGGAGGGTGAAAAAAAATTTTTTTTTTTAAAATCTTGATGAAAATTAAGGAAGGATCATGGGAGTAAAACCTCTACCTAGCCTTAGAGAGGCATTCTCTGAAGTCCGTCACGAAGAAAGTCGTAAAAATCTCATGATGGGATCCCGTCAACAACTGGATATCATAGAAAGCTTGGCTTTTATGACTCAATTCACTCCCTTTGACAATCATCAAAAAATTGGAGGAAGTCTTTTGTGTGCAGAAAGCTGGGTCACTTGAGAGAAACTTGCTGGAAGATTCATGGAAAACCAGAAGATTGGAAGCCACACCCTGTGTTGCACGGATACGCCTAGGAGGTGCCGTGTCCACGTGTCCGACACGTGGACACGTGGACACGGGTCGGACACGCGTCGGATACGTGTCCGATACGCCACGTGGCGTATCGGACACAAATCCGTATGGGATACGCCACGTGGCGTATCGGATACGCGTCGGAGACGTATCCGACGCGTTGTTCGGAGACGTATCCGACGCATTTTGGAAACAGATTCCAAAAACGCGTCGTTTTTTGGAATCTGTATCCAAAAATGCATTTCGGGAGGGGGGGCGGGAGGGGGTTTTCGGAAGGGGGGGCGGGCGAGAGTGGGTTTCGGAAGGGGGGCGGGTGGGAGTGGGTTTCGGAAGGGGGGGCGGGCGGGAGTGGGTTTCGGAAGGGGGGGCGAGAGGGGGTTTCGGAAGGGGGGGCGGGAGGGGGTTTCGGAAGGGGGGAAGGGGGGGGAAGTAAAATACCTAACATTTTGTTTACATTATTTTAAAATACAAAATTTTAAATTATTTTAAAATACAGTATATTTAATTATTTTAAAATACCTAATATTTATAATTAATAATTTTTATTTTTAATTTTATTTTTTTTATCATGACGTATCCTAGCCGTATCCGTATCCTAGTTTTTTAGAATTTGCCGTGTCCCCGTATCTTGCCGTGTCGTATCCCCGTGTCCGTATCCGTGTCCGTGCAACATAGGCCACACCAACAACCACTTGAGAAAGGTCTAAATAATCATGTGGCTGCCAATGAACAATCGCCATAAACTGGCTCATCATCCAATCAGGTCATTGGTTCTGGAAATTTGGCTCACAAAGATAATTTTTCTTAGCGCCTTTACTATCAAAGGTTGCTGGTACGGGTGTCAAGGTATCTTACTCGCAACTATGCTCTCCTTATTCCTAATTGGACTGTATTCTATTATCAATTAGAAAACTCACCAAGGAAAAGAGAAGTATTACTAATTTTTATTCCACTCACTGTGAATTTCTTGATTTGGATATAGGGAAGACGATTGACAATGCTGAGGAATGCTCTGGATTCTACATCCTTAAGGGGCATCACAATCCACGAGAACAACCTCAAATGGCAATTGGCTGAAATTCTTTTTGGTATCATGTCAAAATAATGATCGTGCAATTATGTTGTGGCACTATTACATAGGTCATCCCAATGTTATATATCTCAAACATTTATTTCCTTTATTATTTAATAAAAATATAAAATCCTTTGAATGCGAAATCTTTCAATTATCAAAGCAAGTTCGGTCTCATTTTCCCATTCAACGCAATAAAATGTCTAGTCTATTCTCAATGATTCATAGTGATATATAGGGTCCGTCAAGAATAAAAAATATAAATTAGTACTAGATGGTTTGTATAATTCATATATGATCACACTAGACCAACTTGGGTATTTCCCATGAAAGAAAATTTGAAATGGGTCAAATTTTCAAAAATTTAAAAAATATGATTAATACCCAATTTCAATTTAAAAAAAATCAAATTCTAAGGTTTGATAATGCTAGAGATTAATTATTTCAACTCCATTCTAGAAGAGTTTATAGCAGAAGAAGAGATAATTTACTTAGGTTAATATGTTGATATTCTACAACAAAATGAAATAGCTAAAAGGGAAAATAGAAAATTATTAGAGGCAACAAGATTGTTAATGTTCTCTATGAATGAACCAGAATTATTTTGGGGGAATTTATCTTTATCGTAGCTTGCCTCATCAATAGAATGCTAACTAGGGTACTAAAATTCTAAACACTATGTCAAACACTTCTATATTATCAATCAATAATATAGAAGTAAACTTTATCCTAGGTCGCTTAAGTGTATAATTATTGGGTATTCTTAATATCAAAAAGGATATAAATGTTACAGTGTAATCACAAGAAAATTTTACAATTCAATAGATGTCATATTTTTTTGAAACACAACCTTACTATTTCAAAATTGATATTCAGGGGGAGAATTCAACTCAGGGATATCAATTTTGCAACCTTGAGTCATTCAGTGAGTTATCCATCACCACTAAAAATTATTTTTTGGTTCCTACGTGGTCATGTAATGAGCCTGAGTTTATTTTTGACTTGTGGGATAAGGAACACATTTGTGAGGAAACGGAGGAAGGAGTACTTTCTCAACAAATCCATGAGGTTGAGCCAAGTTCTAATCCAAGCAAAATTCCAGGTACCAATGTTCCTGACTCAGGCGATACTATAAATTCTGAGTAAGAAAATGATAATCTTAATATGCTTATAATTTGGAGGAACGGAGTTAGATTAGGCACTCTTCATCCCATTGGAAATTTTTTATCTTATGATAAGCTGTCATAAGAAATAAAATTCTTTGGAATATCATTAGAAAATGGTATTTTTAAGAATATCATTAGAAAATAATATCCTTAAGATATAAGTTCTTTGGAAAGTTCAGGAAGCTTTCAAGTATCCTAAGTAGAAGACAACAATCGATGAGGAAGTTAGGGTGCTGGCAAAGAATGGTAAGTAGGAAATTACTGACTTTCCAAGAGATAAGAAACCAGTTTGCTGTAAGTGAATTTTCACAATAAAGTATAAGGCTCAGCTGGTCACGAAAGGATTTTCACAGTAAAGCACAATATCCAATAATATGGTATTCAATATCAAAAATTTTTTGCTCCGTTTGCGCTTGTTCATGTACTTTTTATCCTTGGCAGCTAATCTTGATTGGTTGCTTCACCAACTTGATGTGAAAAGTGCATTCCTCAATGATAACTTAAAGGAAGAAGCTTACATGGGCATTCCTGTTGGACTTGATCACATCAAATTTCAACAAGATTTGCTGTCTCTGAAAATCTTTGTATGGTCGCAAACAATCTCTTAGGGTCTGCTTAGAACGATTCACAGAGACAGTGAAAAGGAATGGATTTGTTCAATGTCAATCCGATCACACATTGCTTGTGGAACACTTCGTAGAAGGGACTGGCCATTATCATTGTATACAGTATATGTAGATGCCATAGTTTTGACGGTAATCATGAAAAAAAAAATTGACTTGGAAATTTACTGACAAAGGAATTTGTGATCAAGGATCTTGAAATCCTCAAGTACTTTCTCGGAATGGTGATTTCTAGGTCAAAGAAAGCTATAACAGTTTCACAATGTAAATACATTCTGGACTTACTAAATGAAACATGGATGCTAGGATGCAAGCCGGCAGAAACACCCATGAATACAACTGTCAAACTGGAAGAAAATGATGGAAGTGCACCATTTGATAAAGGAAGATATCAACGTCTTGTGGGGGGACCCATCTATCTTTCTCATACAAGGCTAGACATTGACTTCTCTGTTAGTATGATAAGTCAATTCATGAATAATCAACAGAAAAACTCCAATTGCTGAATCCAGAATATTGAGGTACCTCAACATTGTTGTTTTAGAACAATAATTCCATGTTTAAAACAATGAATTCTTAAGAAATAAAAGCACAGAACAGAGAAGAAGAAGAGCAGAAGAGAAGAGAAGAAGAGAATCGTGCAGCAGGAAACCAATATCAAACTCTAGAGAAAAATATGTTCAACCAACAGCTAGGTCAAGAAAAAAATGGGTTTTTATATCCTTTCTGATAATTGAAATAAAAGAAACAATAAAGAAATACTTTACAGCAATAAATCAATAATTGCTCATTAAGGGCATAGTAGTAATTTCATTCTAAGTCCGCTCAACTTAACGAACAGCCTGTCAACAGTCCTCCCCATTCGATGTAGTTGAGATCAGACCAAGCTTTTCTCTCAAATAGACAAGTTTTTTTCTCGGCAGGGACTTCGTAAATATATCGGCTACTTGTTCTTCGGTCCTGCAAAAAATCATTTTAACTTCATTAGATTCAATTGCATCCTTAATGAAGTGATATTTTAAACCTATGTGTTTAGTTCGACTATGCATTATCATATCACTCGTAATAGATATAGTCGATTGATTATCACACAGAATTTTTGTTGGATGTTTTTGAAATTTATCTAAGTCACCCAACAATTTTCTAAGCCATAAGGCTTGGGAGGTTGCAACTGAAGCTGAAACATATTCAGCTTCAGTAGTGGACAGGGCTACGGTTGATTGTTTCTTGGACTGCCAAGAAACAGTCGCAGTTCCTAAATTAAACACATATCCAGAGATACTTTTGTAATCCTCTGGATTTTCTTCCCAATCACTATCACAGTAACCAATAATTTCTGTATGGTTGACTTTGTGATATTTCAGACCTAAGTTAAGTGTACCTTTAAGATATCTCAATATTCATTTGGCAGCACTTAAGTGTATATGATTTGGACAATGCATAAACCGTTACTCATTCCAAAACTTTTCAACAATTGTTTAATATATGTAATTTGAGAAATGGACACACCACTTGTGTCTTGAGTTATTTCAAGTCCAAAGAATTGTTTTAGTTTTCCTAGATCAGACATCTCATATTTAGCTTCCATTTCTCTCCTAAAGTTATTTATTAATTCAGTTTTATTGCTTGTAAAAATAATATCATATATATATAAAGAAACAATTAAAATTCCAGAATAGTTATCTCTTTTAATATAGAGTGTAGGCTCACTCTTACTTCTGCTGAATCATTGATTCAGAAAGTATGAGTTGATTTGTTGATACCAAGCACGAAGAGCTTGTTTCAACTCATACAAAACCTTATTTAATTTATAAACACAGTGTTCACACCCCTTTTTTACGGGCACAGAGGGTTGTTCTACATATATCTCTTCCTTAAGTTTTTTATTTAGAAAGGCAGACTTTATGTCTAATTGGAATAAATTCCAACCTTTCTGTCCAGCTAAGGCTATTAAAAGCCTTATGGTTTCTAACCTTGCTACTGGAGCAAAGATTTCATGGTAGTCTATGCCGGGTTTTTGTGAGTAACCTTTAGCTACCAATCGAGCCTTGTATACAGGCTGATTTGAATTTAATTTAGTCTTAATCATATAAATTCACTTAACACCTATGCTGTGTTTATTTTGGGGTAAGTCCACTAAGGTCCAAGTGTTATTTTTCTCAATGACAGACATTTCTTTCTGTATCGCTTTGAACCATAATTGATGTTTTACAGCTTCTTCATAGTTGAGTGACTCAACTGAGGCATAATTACATCTCTGGTAAATATCCGTCAAGTCTTTATATTGTACAGAGGTTATTTTATTTGGTTCAGGCACAGATTCAGAATTAGGTGAGGAACAATTACTGTATTCAGAACCAGATTTAGACTTACATTCAAAATCATATTCAGAAAAAGAATCAGAAGAAAACTCAGAAGAAAAAACAAAGGGTGAGCTGAAATCATACCTTGAAGTGCTTATTAATTTATTGCTAGTTGCATTAGCTTCTGTGCAACTATTTTGGTTCCAGAGTTTGCTTCAATTAAATTTTCAATCTACTTACTGTTTTCATCAATTAAAATGTCTCTACTCACCAGAAATGACTTAGTTTCTGGTGAATACAGTCTGTAACCCTTGGATTGCAGACTGTATCCTACTAAAATGCGCTTTAGACTCTTAGAGTCTAATTTGGTTCTTTGTGCACTTGGTATATGAGAGTAACAAACACTCCCGAATACCTTTAAGTGTTTGACATTAGGTTTCCTTCCAGTCCAGGCTTGCACTAGAGTTAGATTTTCCAGTGCTTTGGTAGGGCACCTATTGAGCAGATACACTGATGTGTTCACTGCCTCTGCCCAAAAGGTTTTTGTTAAGTCTTTCTCGTTTAGAAGTGATCTGGTCATTTCCATTACAGTTATATCTTTTCTCTCCACAACTTCATTTTGTTGTGGTGTGTAGGCAGTGGTAAGCTGCCTAGCTATTCATTTGAATTCACAGAAGTTTGTGAATTTTTGAGAGAGGAACTCACATTCTCTATCTGTTCTAAGTGTCTTAACACTTAGTCCAGATTGTCTTTCGACAAGTGGTAGAAGCTTCTTGAAGCATTCAAGTGCCTCAGACTTGTGCTTCAGGAAGATTACCCATATATGTCTCGTGCAATCATCAATAAACAGTAAGAAGTAACTACTGCTACCTAGTGATTTCACTGACATAAGTCCACATATGTCAGCATGCAGTAGTTCTAAGGGTTTGGAAGCTTTCCAGGCAGAGTGCTTTAGAAAGCTCTTTCTGGTTTGTTTTCCCATTGAACACTCTTCACAGACAGGGGTGGGTAGTACTAGGTTTGAAGGCACTCCTTTTACTAAATTATTTTGAAAAATATTTTTTAGGTCTAAATAATTTAAATGCCCAAACCTTCTGTGCCATAGAGAAGTTATAAATTGGACATTCATAGAGAATGTCTTATCTGTTTTCTCAGCAAATGTCAGTGGAAAGCTTCTTCTACTTGACATTTTTATTGTCCATGAGGGTTGATCATTGTCATGATCAAAAATTTCACACGTTTTATTTTCAAATGACAGTTTATAACCCTTTTCAATTAACTGGCCAACACTTAGTAAATTCTGGTCCAATGCAGGAACCAGCAGTATATCTTTTATGAATTTTGTTCCAGAGCAGGTGGGTACTGCCACTCTATCCTTGGTTTGCGCCTGAACTAATTCATCATTGCCCAGTTTAACTTGTGAATTTACCACTGGAAGTAAATCCACAAATATTTCCTTATTTCCAAACATGTGGTTTGAGCAGCCACTGTCCAGAAACCATGTATTTATCGAAGGTGTATTTTCTGTTTCATTTGCATAAAACAGATGTTCTACAGAGGCTATTCGCTCTGTAAAACCAGCATTCTGCTTGGAAATGCTTTTACAATTCTTCGAATTATGCTCAAACCTTTTACAGTTTTGGCATTGATTCTGTTTTCGAAACCAACACTCAGTCGCAGTGTGGTTTAATCTCTTGCATATATTGCAAGAGACAGATTGGTCCTTAGGTAAGTCAATTGAGAGAGTAGAAGAATAGCCTGTTTTAATTTTATTTTTGTTTTTATTTTTAAACTCATACATTTGTGTATTTTTCTTACTCATCATGTCTCTGTATTGAATTTCAGCCTTGTTTGAATTTTCTTCCCATCTTGACTGCATTGTAGTTTCTCCAGAACTTTCTGTCATCTTCAGTAATCGACTTTCGTAAAACTTTACGGAACTCAGAACTTGCTGGATTGAGAGCTTTGATAAATCTTTGGTTTCCTCTATCACTGTCACAATGGCATCAAATTTATCAGGCATACAGATTAGTAGTTTTTCAACTAATCGAGTCTTGGAGATGTTTTCTCTATGAATCTTAAGTTGGTTAACTATATCAAGAAACTGAGTTGAAAACTCAGTAAGAGAATCTGAGTTTTTCATACTCAGATTCTCGAGATTTTTTCTCAAGGAGTACAGAAGAGCTCCTCGAGCCTTATTATCTCATTGGTATTCCTCAATTAGGAGGTCCCAAGCCTCCTTGGCTTGAGTACAGCCAAGCAATCGGGAAAATATTACATTATTTACATCATGTTGGATGAAAAGTAATGCTTTAGCATTTAATTTTCGTAATTTCTTCTTTTGCATCAATTCCTTACCTTCCAGAATAGAGAAATTTGGGGCTTCTACATATTCAGAAACCACAACTTTCCATATATCTTGGGAGATAAATAATGTTCGCATTTTAACAAGCCAGTAGTCAAAATTTTCACAATCAAACAATGGAATAGGAATCGAACCCGAGTTTGATGAGTTTTGAGCTTTTGAAAACATAATTATTTTAAAAAATAGCTTGAAAAATTTGAACAGAAAGTTAGGGTTTTATAAAAAAATAGGTTTTAAAAACCACAAAACTTTTAGATCTTAGTAGATCTGGTCAGATTTATGCTCGATCTTAAGAAATTTGTGAAAAATAATTAGGTTTTCAGAGAACGCCTAATCTGGAGAAATTAGATTTGAAAAATATTCAAAAATAATTTCGATCTCAGTTAGGAATCGAAGCTTTGATACCACAATGTTGTTTTAGAACAACAATTTCATGTTTAAAACAAGGAATTCTTAAGAAATAAAAGCACAGAACATAGAAGAAGAAGAGCAGAAGAGAAGAGAAGAAGAGAATCGCGCAGCAGGAAACCAATATCAAACTCTAGAGAAAAATATGTTCAGCCAGCAGCTAGGTCAAGAAAAAAATGGGTTTTTATATCCTTTCTGATAATTGAAATAAAAGAAACAATAAATAAATACTTTTAAGCAATAAATCAATAATTGCTCATTAAGGGCATAGTAGTAATTTCACTCTAAGCCCGCTCAACTTAACGAACAGCCCGACAACAAACATGACACCAGGAATAGGTCCCTTCTTCCAAAGAACAACAAAGAAAGATTGAGATTTTTTTAGATGCAGATTGTAGATTGGGCAGATTCAGTGAATGATCAGAGATCAACTTCTGGCTATTGTTCGATTGTTTAGGAGAACTTGGTTACATGGCGAAGCAAGAAACAGTCAGTGGTAGCTTGTAACAGTGCTGAAGCAGAATTCTGTGCTATGACACATGGTTTCTGTGAGGGAATCTTGTTGAGCAGGCTGTTAGAAGAATTATAGGTTCCATTGAAGCATCCCATGGTGCTACACTGTGACAACCAAGTTGCCATCAGTATTGCTAAGAATCTGATTCGTCATGATCGAACTAAGCACATGGAGATAGATCAATACTTTATCAAGGAATATATTAAAGGAGTTTTCAAAGTCAGCTACACTCCGACAAACTGTCAAACAGCTGACATTCTCACGAAAGCTCTTGCTCGAGTTAAATTCAAAGATCTGATAAAAAACATAGGATGATCAACATCTACAATGCAGCTTGAGGGGGGGGGGGGGGGGGGGGGGGGTGTTAAAAATCAAACCCACATAGCTACATAATTGTGCATGTTTGTCTCCATATTTTTCTTTTTGATTTTCTCGAATTAGCATCTTGTACAATCTTAAAATTCTACTAATTCATTTTCGAATGATATGTTGATGGAGTTACTTGTGGTTGGTTGTCATATCCTATATGAGGGTAAAAATTTTTATTAATACATGAATTAGAGGGTGAGAATTTATGAAAGATACAAAGATTAGAGGGTGAAATTTTGAATGAGATACTTGGGTAAATTAAACTCTATCTATGTGAGCTATGCTTGCATTGTTAGTTCCAAACTTGGATAAATGAGTTTGTGTGTGTGAGAGTGTGGGGGTGTGAGTGTGTGGGTATGTGTATCTATGTGTGTGTTTGTGTTTAAATTTGTGTTTATATATATATATATATTAGTCATTCGCCAATTTGAGCTATGCTTGCATTATTGGTTTCAAGCACAAATAAAGGAAGTGAGTGGTATTAGTTAGATAATCGGCTTTAATAAATTTATGAATTCTTGATGTCCTAAAGATTTAATAAACTTGAAAATATTTTATTAATCAGCTTTATTATGAAATTATATAAGGAATCAAAAAAGAAAGTTACAAGAATAATGCATAAAATTTAGTTGAAAGCATATAATGAGTTATATGATAAATTACATAGTAAAAAAGAATAAAATAATATTTATAAGGCAGCTCGGTTGAAAGAGTAGCAGAGAAATTAGTCAGGAAAGTTGTATTAAAAACAAAAAAAAAACTTATTTCTAATAAAAGATAAAAAATTCAAAAAAAATGATGAATATATTGTCATAATGTTTTAAATAAATTCATGATTGCTAATTTCAATATTAAGAGTGATAGATAATCAAATGACTTGTGATATATAAATAAGTTTTTAAACTTATAGAGATTAGATAAATTTTGAAGGTCAATGGAGAGAAAAACATGTTATTTAAAATATTATTTAATAAGATCATGATAATAAAAAAAATATTAGATGAATTGAGATAAAATATTATAATTCTCATTTATAAGAATAAATGATTCTTTAGATAACTATCTAGATATTAAACTAATAAGTCACTATAAATCTTTGAAAAAAGATAATTAAATATTTACTAAGAAGAAACATAAGGATTTTAAAGAATTAATTTGGATTTATGTCAGATATTTATTTTGTTAGATAATTAATTGAGAAATACATATAAAATATTATGACATAGGCCCACAAGACTTAATTTGGTAGATATTATGTAATAAAAGAATATCAAGTATATATATTGAATTAATCAATGATATATTGTTAGAGAATGATATCCATAGTTTTATTGGTTCAAGATTCATTCACGAGTCTCCAATAGCTTTAGGACTACATCAAGAATCATTATTCGGTCATATGTTTTTGCTAATTTTGGATAAATTAACAAAAAATCTCAAAGAAATCTCTTGATGTATGTTATTCATAGGTGGTATACTATTAATTGATGAGACTGGAAAATGATTAAGTAGGAAATTAGATATTTAGAGGATTGTGTGTGAGTTTATGAGATTTATAATTAGTCGTCGCAAGATAAAGTACCTAAAATATGAATTTAATTATCAATTACCTAAAATATTTAATATTAATTATTTTAAGTAATTAGGTTCTATATTAAGTAAAAACGAGGAGATTGATGTTGATGTATTTTTTGTGATAGATGAGTATCGGGAATGATAGAATAGTAAAATAAATGGCGAGTATCATATAGGATTAAGATTTGGCGGACCAAATTTAAAGTTGTATCAGGAATTTTTTGTGATAGATGAGTATCAAATAGATTAGAGTAAACAATTTATAAAATCAATCATGTTATATGAAATTGAATATTTAACAATCAAAAAATAATATATTCAAATGATGATGATAGCAAAGATGATAATAGTAAAATAAATGTATGATAAATTATAAATAAAGTTAATAGAAATAAAATTATAATAAATTTTATAGATGATAAGATGGGAGAGAATCGATGAAGTTATTTGGTCATGTTCGATACAAATCTCTTAGTACACAAATTAGAAAGTGAGATAATTCGAGTGGATGGAGAAACAAAAATTAAAGGTATGACTAAGGGGAATTGAATAAAAATTATAAATAATAATTTAATAATTAAATAGTTGAGAGTTAACATAATTTTTAACGGAATAATAATGGTCAATACAATAGACCTTAAATTGGTGAGATGAAGCTTGATTAATAATGGTGATGACACTTGGGTAGATTATTGAACAGTTTCTTGGTTTGATAAAAACTAGTTAGTGCAATGGTGTTGGTATTCCATCGTGTCATGGGACAATTCCATGATTAAAATCAGTTGCCAACTATGGAAATAATAATTAAGAAACTTGTTTATTCTGATTTATGTGTTTATAACTTCAAGCACTCTTATTGTAGTCCAAAACAAAGACTTGATTATTATTTAATGTAGTAAATAAAAAATTGACTATGACATCTTGGTTTCTTATTGATAATTGTCAAAATTTAATTTTTGGTTTTGAGGCTTTTCATCATTTCAAGATGATGACAAAATTGAAATTAATGTAATTATTACCAATAAAAAATGAAATCTCATCTCTCAAATTTCAGAAAAGTAGCAATAATATGCAAGTGCATGTTCACTATAAAAATAAATCATAATACTAAGTTGAATTCGTTGAAAGCAGGGGTTGTGGTGGCTGGGAGATTTATATGTAAGATATTTTTCTCTCTTAATGTTTTTTATAGATGAATGATACATCAATTGAATTTGAGGAAAGAAAATGTCAGATTGGGAAACTTAGTCTAACCCAACACATTGCTCTTGGTGCCAAGTGAGGTGGAAAGAGGATTGGGCAGCAAGGTACGACCAAACTTGGGTTTGGTGCCAGGTGAGTTTGCTTGCCTTGACCAAATTCAACCAGGGTGACAAAATATGTTTGGATCGTGCACTAGTCAAATAGAAACCAGACTCGAGTCTGGTGCATGAGCTTCACCTGCCAAATTTTATTTTTTTTAAATGACCATGGGTTGGTTTGAGCCGCCTACTCATTTCATTGTCATCTTAATTTTTTTTTAAGCCCACAATTGTGATGTGCTTCATACGCATGCAACAGTGATGTATTTGACACATCTCTGATTCTCTTGTTGGATTCTCTCCATTCACTTGTAAAATTTTGTAAATTAGATACTTTAGGAAATAATTTTTAAATTCAAAGATAATTTTTAGGATATGTAAAATATTATTTTACCACAAAGAAGATACTAAAAACCGTTGTATTGATGTGCAATAAATTACTTAATTTAAATATAATAGTTTGTCGACATATTTATCAAGTCACTCAAAATACTCCAAATTATCAATTCATACTATCCTTTGGTTTTATTCCTTGGGCCTTAGGTATCCTAGGGTTGGAACAAGTAAGGCTCTCTCATTCCTATTGTGTGACAAGTGATCTAGCAAGCACCATGAGCAAATATATTTGATATTTATGGGAATCAAATTCGTGACCTCATGCTTAAAGCATTTATTCTCTTTTATCGATTGAACTATCATGTTGTTGTTGATATATATATATATAATTGTGGTAAGATTGCATCTATTTCACATGGCTATTATCCTTAGTGCACATGCATGCACATCTTTTATTTTGGGGAAGCCACATTGATGAATGATTGTGGAAAATAATTTTAATTTTAAAAAATTGCTTTCAACTTAGAAAACCAATACTATTGTTGTGTAAGTACATGTTTCATATAGGAAAATGCTTTGATTTCAGATTAAGCTGTGTTAACTATGTCTGTTTTGCGAAAAGGTCTTACACTACAAGTTGCATAATGATCCATGGAGGCAACAACTTGGACACCGACATTCAAAGAAGGATTTTGGACTGCCACCACAATGTTCTGCAAATAAGTAAAGAAATGTAATCTTCTCACATCCCACAACTTAGTTAATTAGCATACAGATCAGATGTGTCATTTCTAATTGTATGTGTATGTGTGCACATATATGGATGACTAATAAATGTTCAGAAATATATTTTTTTATAAGCACTAGAGTTAAATCACCATTCAAGTGGACAAATAGTTATTGTGATACACTTTTTTTTTTTTTCATAAGGTAGTACATGCATCTAGCTATATTATGCAGAAACTAGTTCTATGCAATGATCTTTGTTTTCAGGGAAATTGAAATGTGACATTTTGAATTATCTGATTTCGTGAATATCAAAACTAATAAAATTATAATAAATGAATATGATTAGTACACAATTTTTTTAAAAAAATCATTATAGGCTTTTTATGATATGAATTTATGTTTGTTTATGTATATATTCTTATATTTTACATTATATTTAAGTGTATATGTAATATAAGTAGCATGTTTAAATAATATAAATAATATTTATATTTTAGTGATATTATTGAGATAGAAATAAAATATTTAAAATGTTAGACTATGTTACGTATTTGTTTATATGAATCTTATGGTTTGTATTAAATATAAAAAAATCTTATAAATTTCATATATATTTACATTAATTAATCACAAGAATTAAATGGTAAAATTTATGAATAATTCTAAGATTTGTATAAAAATTATAAAAATGACTATGCTAGTAATAGTGACAATGAGCACGAGTATGAAACATCTTGAACATTTCAAATTGTGGCATTACTTAGTGTCATTACTATACTTTATCTAAAGTTGTATTCTCAATGAAAGAATAGAATGAGTGTGGATTATCTAGTAATATTGAGATAAATTCAAAAAAATGTTCATTATATTGATAAGCAATAGGACATAGAACAAACCAAAATAAAAGCAAAAAAAGTATGTTATGATTGAAGAATTCATCACTATACTTTTAAGTTATAACCCTATCCTTTGATGAAGTAGAAAAAATTGCGACATCTCTTAGTGTCATGACATATCATGATATTTTTTAAAGGCATAATAGTACCAAAAATTAGAGTCATAGTCTTGCCGCCAACATAATTAAATGGAAAAGCAAAGGAAGTGGAGGAGATACTACATGCCAAATGTAAAGATTTTGTTTCTGAACCTCTCATTTTTTACAATGATTTAGAAAATGAAAAATGGAAAAACAATTGATAATTTTTTAAATATTTTTCAAAAGTAGGACATGAATATTTTATTTGCCGTAGTATTAGCCCAAATATCAAATAATATGAAGTTTATTAAGGATATAATGAGTAACAAGAGGAGTTGGAGACTTATATGATGTTAAATATGACTTAAAATTATTGTGTCGTCATCCAACATAAACTTCTAAAAGAATGCAAAGATTCAGAAAATTTTACTATTCCAAGCATAATTAGCTAGCATACTTTTTGGAATACTTTATGTGACCTGGAATTAATTGTGAATTTGATGCTACTATTTATAGTACGGATATTAAAGTTTGGTGAGATTAGTTCCACAATTATCTCGCTTCAAATGATTAATTATGTTATGTAGGAATTTTATTATTTCGGCTTATTTTGTTATGCTTGACATAGAGGATGATCAGCGTGTTTTTTGATCTTGGGATAACTATTTATAGATACTAGATAGACATTGATTAATATCAAGATGAATGAATTCATATATTGGATTAGTGAAGAATAATTAAAGTTCAACTATTATAAGGGCTTGTAGAATCTTGATTTTAGTAAAGAAGCTTGATGAACAATTGATAACCTCCAACACATTGTGATCAGATAGAATATGGATTTTAAATGGAAAAGATTCATAGAAAATGTTGGTCCGAAGAAGATGGATAAAATGATGAAGAATCTGAATTGTGGTGCAAAGGAAAAAATAAAAATGAAAATAAAGATAAAGATTGCTCTGAAGTCGTGGCCTTTAAAATTGCAAATTTATGAGACTCTAAATCATACAACTCCAAAGATGTAATGTAAGAGGTAGAAAAGATATAAGTATCAATGCAAGTGAAAAAAAAATGGTAGTTAATTATTAGGATGATGGAGAATAAAAACGAGAATGAAACACAAATAGTGGAATAACCAAAGGAAAATGATAAAGAACAAAGTGTGATGAAGAAAGTTGCAACTTCAATGGATACCACTACCTTTCCTACAAAAGCAATGAAGAAAGTCATGACAGGAAGCAAAGTCATGACTAATATGATCAAGAAAAATATTTTACCAGTTATGACTATACAATAAGCCATGATAATTTACAAAGAAGGCATAAGTAATGATATAACATATCCCAAAACTATGATATTCATGGTTGAATACTCTGATGAAGAGATGATGATTATAATAAAAAAATTAGGAAGATAAGCTAAAGAAAAAAGTTACATTGAAAAGCTAGCCTAGATAGTAGAAGTTCTCTTAATAAAAATAGATATTTAAAGAATGTCTATTAATGTTGTTTGGGAGATATCTCAAAAAATTATTTTTTGCAATGTGCGATGGATAAATTCTTTACAGCAATGAACCATATACTTTTTTATAAAAAAAATTAAAATTCTAAATTATATTATCAAAATAAAAACTTATCATGAAACTCAAACATAGTCGTTGTAGAGATATGAAGTGGGTCGGGCAGTCGGTGCATTGCACAAGGCACGATGCAACTGAGTTGTGCCTGGCTCAGTGTGGAACTATTCAAAATTATGCCTAGACCTAGGTCATGTTGGCCTAAGGCACGATTGTGCCATATCAAATCAGAGGCATGACTCACATGTCTGGCCCATTGGCATGGTTCATTGACATGATGACCATGACACGGAACTAAGAATGGGTCATGGGTCATAAAAATATGGTAATCAAATATTGTGATCCATCCATGCTTGGACTCATTTTGTATTTATATATATCTGTCATATCTACATGATTAGTTTTTTTTTTTAAATAAAACTTGTATCAGGCATAATTCGGCACAATCTAGTACAACCCGAGATAACCCTACATGTTAGGCACCAATATGCTAGAAATCATACTGGTCATGTCATGCCGGGCCAGATAGACAATCAGCCATGTTGTGCCGGGCATGACACCGACATGATTTCCATGTTGGGCGTGCTTGCCACAACACGTTGGCTTAACTAAGCCCCCCAAAAAATTGGGTCATGCTGGCACAGCACGACCCATTTGACACTTCTAAGTTGTGGTTATCATAGATGTATTTTTTTGTATGGATATTTGAAGGAAGATTTATTGTTTGGTGAATATTATATTTTTAGTGTGAGAGTTTATTTGGTATTCAAAAGATTGAATAAATTATGCTATTTTAGGAATACAATATAATATTCATGAATATTAGTAGTTATCAAATAGATTTAACTAAACTTGTATTTTAAAGAGGAACTCATTAATGTTAAATAAATAGAAGAAAATTTGGGTTAAATTGATAGACTTGGTGGATAGAGATAAAATTGATGAAGAATCATGATAATTCTTTTATCACAACCCATACACCCTTCATGATATTCTTGAGTAATTGTGATATTATTTTTTGATTTTAACACTATCAATATAATCATTATAATCATGATATTTTTTTTGAGACACAATGCTTAACTCTCAAGAAATTGAGTAATTGTGATATTTCTTTTTTGAGACACGATCGCACAAGCTCTTAACCAGTTCGTGATAGTCAAGATATATTCCAAAATTGTGATTTATTCAATTAAAACCAAAATATCTATCAATATAAGTTGCAATATTATTTTCCACAACAACTTTTTGATTCTAGAGAGCAATAATTCAATCATGACATTCACTATAATATGATACTTTACCCAGAAAGCCAATACTAGAGACTCAGTAAAAGATAATTCAATCAACTCACTTGTGACATTCATAGTACTATGATATTTTGCTCACAAAGTCAAGACCAAAGCTATATCAACTTACCAATATTCTTATTTTATATTATAGAGAGTTAAGCATCAGTCGAAATCATTCACATTGCTGCAACAATTGTTCTCTAGAGAGTATTCGAAGAGTTGACTGAGTCATGATCTTAACTTTATGCTATGAGATCCAACTCAAAGTAGCTCATGAATTTCCAAAGTTTAAAAGCTACACTTAGAGAGAATTAGAAAGGAGAGAGATGAGAGAGCAAATGGTAGAGCTAAAGAAGATCATGATATATTTCAAACATATGTGTCATGACCTCAACCTCAATAAGGAACAAATATAAGGCAAACAAGAAGCAAACTCGACTTGAATTAGGGTTTTCTTCATAGAAATTAGTTTGGGCATTCATTGGGAATTATAAAATTCATGAGATGACCTTTTATACATCTCATGTGATTTTATCCTATATATTTGGCTAAATTAAATTATAGTGTTGGTTAAGTAATTATATTGTGATAGATAATTGAATCAATAAATTTATGTTTGGTTTATAATGTATTTTGATATTGAGGGATGTAGATGCACTTAAGAATCAAAAATTAGAGTTTACACAAATATACAGTTTATGTGTGTTAGTCATGGTAGATAATAATAGTTATGTCATGAGACATACTCATGTATTTTGAATAAAAGAAAATGAGATCTCTTCTAATCTTCATGCATGAGATAAATAAATATGTGAAAATTCTAAGTTGAGATAAGTTAATTATTGTGAGTGTAATGTTCTTGAAACCAAAAATACGAATATATTAAATTCAAATATATTATGTACTATTTAGATGAACAAACCTTGAAGAAATGTGAGGGTTAAGTAGAACATTTTACTTAGAAATTATATCATAGTGTGAGAGTCATATGTTGACTATGGTGGTTGATGACATGTATGTCATGAGACACTCGTAAGTGGGCGAGACTCATAGGTGGTGATAGCCCTGTGATTCATTCTCACTTGTATGATTTTTATGATCAGAATTTTTAAGAATATGCATATTAAATTATCATGAGTATGTAACTTATAATGTCGAAATCACAAATAAATTTAGTATTATATTATCTCAAGAAATAGAGACAATTAGATATTAGAGAACTAGGGTATATACTCAAAATAATCGTCAATGATAGTTGATATATTGTATAAAAGGAATAGATGTGATAATAATCCTTGCATGAATCAACATGTTTCAGTATTGAAATATCAAAGTAATAACTACAAGAGGATTCTCTTTGATAGTAATAGTATAACAGATGACTACCACCTCAAGTACATAATCATTTTCTTACCGATTTATTATTCGATCAATAATCAAGTACAATATCAACTAAATAACAAGAAATACCATCTTGTGAAAATATGTGTATCAATCATAGAGTTTGACTATATTCTTTAAGACCAAAATTATTTATTCAACTCGTACTCATCAATTCATTGTTGGTAGATTGAACTATTGAATAATTTATGTGTGATCGATATTTGGATTCATATTCACGTTAGTACTTATACGATCTGAATACTTATGGAGCTACATTGATCGAAGGTTTCTCGCTTAATTAGGTTGTAGTATCAAATAATTGTGAGTTTTGATACAATTGGAAAGTCATGACAAGTTTTTTGCATTGCTTTTGAAAAGTAACTTATAATAGTTTGATTTGTTAACTTGAATTGACATGACTAGATTTGCTAAAGGATGATTAAGCTTCAAGTTGTGTGGATGTGATTTTATGTATTATTTATATTGTATTTGTATTGTGAGTATATTAATTTTTTATTATTTTGTAGCTACCAAAAGAAATAAATAAGTTGAATTTATGGGATTTAGTTAAGTCTTCTAGAATTAAAAAATGAGAGAACATGAATACTTTTGAGATAAAATTGATAGAGAAATGTTGAAAGAGAATGAAAGTAATACAAACAACTAAGGTGGTGAATGACTCTCTAAAATTTTTGGGAGATCGTTGGAAAGATTATTGGTAAAACTTTGGTCATACTTTGATGAGCAATTTCATAGAGATTCCTTGGGTATTTTTGCTTAAATTTCAACACCAAGTAGTTGCCAACCTGAGCTATAATCTATTGTGAAAAGAAGGTAAAAAGGAAGATCTAGAATTTTTTTAATGGAGGCGCAAATGGTGGTCCATCTCCTAACAAAAAAAAACTTAGACCTGGTTAAAGACAAAAGTTTTGGCTGCGTGGATTTGTATTTTGTTTATTAAAAAATCAATATTTAAGCACAATTGGCGGCGGCAGAATTGGTGGCGGCAGCATTTGATGGTGGCAGGCACGACAGTCAGAAATGCCAACATCAAATGTCGGCATAGAGGGTCAGCTATTAAATAGGGTTCCATCGACCGAACTCCGGTAGCTGACGGACGTGCTGGGCATGGGCTTTCTGGGTGTATGGGCCGTGCAACTGGTGGTTTTGGCCCATGGATCTGACTGGTGTGGCTATTAGTGGGCCTTATGATAGAAATCAGACTTGTAGTTTCTGCCATGGTCCAACCAATTGGGAAGAGATATTTTTGGAAAAAAAAATAATATTTCCCATTATTTGACATTTTGGGTCATTTTATTAGTGTTTTGAAGTTTTTTATTATTTTGAACATAAATTTCTGCATTTGTGTATATTATAATGGAAAAAATAAAAAATAAACAACAAATAATATTGAGATCATTTTAATGGGTCTATAGTCAGGTGAGTTCCTTTCATATTATTAGAATGTAAAAAGGGGATAGAAATATATGATATGATCAAGGAAAAGGCAAAAAAAGGTTACTTGCAGTGTGAATTCAAATAGTCTTTGTTTATGTTGTGGAAAAAATAATAGTGAGAGTAGTATGCCTATCATACCCACATCCAAAAAGTGAGATAATTAATAGTAAGATTGAAAATTACTACCTAAGTATCCGATCAAAAAGAAAGATTGTGTGAAAAGTAGAGAAAAGAAAAATTGGATAGAATAGGGAGAAGAGACTAAAAACAAGAATGCATATAGCCTGACCATAAATAAACCAATTGTGCTTAATTTCGAAGCCACTGAAATGCCTAAAATGAAAGTAAAAGATAGGAAAAAAAATATTTTTTTTAATATCATGGGATCGATGAGCTTAGAATTTAATGGGCAAAGGAAAGACATAATTTTTGGCTTGTTTCTATCAAGTAATGCAGGCAAAGATCAGAAGAGGTGGACGAGCCAAAAATAAAAAAATAAAGGCTGGCAAGAAAAGATAGTCAAGATAGATCAACGGAAGGGCTTGTCGCATCAATTAAAAATAGAACATATGTCGATGCACTGAGAGGAATAAAACAACAAGAGAGTCGACAATCGATGAAAAGTATGATAATGGATATTCATTCCTCTCATGACATGACGAGTTTTATGGATTGAATGAATGGAATACATGAATATAATATGAGACGGAAGCAAGAATTAGTGAATCGGGATGAAATGACTAGGGAGAAAGGAATTAACATATAAAATGTTAGCTTAGGCATAACATCAAATAAAAAATATTAAATGATCTTCAATAATTTATACCAAAGCTTCTACCTGAATCAGGGACCTCTATCAATAATTCTGAAGGACAGGCATCTCGGCCTCTTTATCTCAAAAGGAAAAGATTATGGCGAGAAGTTGATTGTACTTTTACCCTTGTCAGAAAAGCCTAAAATGAGAATATTGAATTATCAGAAATTGAACATTTTTTCAAATCAAAAGTCAATTTAATTGGTAAATTTGAATTATGCCTAATTTAAGTGAGACATATGATAATTTGATTTTCACACTAGACTATTCAAAATTTTGGCTAAACAGAATAATATACATCAACTCGTTGGTAATCAGACTCATTAAATGAATATAAGATTTTAATCTATTAAAAAAGAGCTCCATAGTTTTGGTTTGTGTTCAATTTTCTCTCTCAGATTCACTTATATGATATACATATATTATATATGTTGGTGAGCTTGATTAGATGCCCAATGCGAGTAATAGGAGCACTTGAGAGATTCTTGATGATATCAGCCTTACTAAAAGTGATAGTAGAAGTGGATATGGCAAAGGAACCAGCTCCAGAAATTTGGATTGGCTCGGAAGTGGACGGCTATTGAAAAATGGTGAAGTATATTAATATACCAAAATATTATTCTTACTACTACAAAGTGGGATATTTAATTGAGACTACTTCAAAGACTTAAAATTTTAAAATTTGACCATGAGACACTGCAAGGCAAACAACCAGTCTAAAATTAATAAGGTGGGACTAACCAAACAAAATTGACACTAGGTAGAAACTTATAAAAATCAGAAAGGTTTGAAAACCAAAAGGAAAGGAGAATGAAGATTCAACTAGAGGGATGATATTGAAAGATATAACTCACACAATCAGTCCTACTAGAAAGAGCTTAATTAATGATAACACCTTACATATATAGACTCATAATAGATTCCAGGGGCTAGAGTCATAAGAAGGGAAAGAGGTGAATCTATTTGGGGAAGATAGCTTGGATGAACTCAACACGACGACTATCTCGGAATATAGCTGGATAATTGTTCCTTATAAGCCCGCCCGTCAATATAAGGTAGGAGGAAGATAGAGGGCATGGTTAGACAAAAGGGTTTTTTTTCACTACTAGCTAGTAAAGATTAAGATTTATCGAGATACTGACAAGAGAGAAAGTTTAGATATGTCTTTAACAGAAGAAATTTTTCACTGGAGCGAGGATGTGGATGTGATTATAACTAAAGTATCATCATATGGCTCACCAGAAGATATCCCCCATGTGTAGTGTGTATGATGAAACAGGGTACTTGGTGGACATCCAACTCACGAATCAAAGTCGAGGGGACTTCTCATCCCCTACCCAGGAGGATATAGATTAAGTCTAAGGATGAAATAGATGGTTTGGACTTCAAAAATCTGAATAATGCTCAAACACGAAAGTCCTATTTTTCCCAAGTAAGCATGAATTGATGAGGAGGTCAACTCTTGAAAACTAGGATATTTCTAGACAAGAAAAGAGAGACGAAGATATTAGGAAGATGATGAAATTTTTGAAAGAGAAAGTAGAAAGTGGGTACGTCTATGGTGGAAAGCCCAAATTGTAACCATGATGATCCTTACATGGAATGTTAAGGATTAAGAAAATTGAAATACTTTAAGGAGGATATAAAATATCTGTAAAAAATACAATGTGGTAATTATGGCAGTTATCAAATCGTTCCTTGAGGAAACTAAATTAGAAGAGCTTATGATTAAACTAAATTATGCTTCAACTTGAAATAATCCAAACAATAAAATTTGAATATTCTAGAAAAAAGAAATATATGTGAACGTTGTAGTAAATAAGACACAAGATGTACATTTAGACATAACCAATGAGTTGTGGAAATATAACTTCTACCTTATTATCGTTTATGCCAAATATAAATATAAGAAATGAGAGAATTATGGACTAAACTTCATTATTTTTCCAAGGAATGATCAAACCTTAGTTGGTAGTATGAGATTTCAATACTATCTTGAAATGTGATGAGAAGGTAGGTGGAAGACCTCTCCAAGACCTAGGTCTGTGGAGGATTTTAACAAATGCATTTTTGATAGTGGACTCGTAGATGTGGGAATCAAAGGATCCCAATTTAAGTTATGGCCATAAAAATATGAGCAAGATTGAACATGGTCCTAATAAATCATGAATTGAATAATAAACTCTTTTTTTATGCGAGTTAGATATCTAAATAGGACAACGTCATATTACTCTTCTATTCTAATTGAATGGAATAATGATAGAGTATAAAAAAAGTCTCATTTAGATTTTAACATATGTGGGTAAAACACAAAGATTTTATGAGTTTGTGAATACAAACTAGAATTATCTCATATATGAAGTTGGGCTAAGGAAATAATCTCATAAACTCTTTCAACTAAAATAAGGTCTCTGATCTTAGAATAAAAATATTTTTGAAAATATTTTTAAAAATTTTTAAAATATATCAATAAGGTAGAGGATCTTGTTATGAAAGCGCGATGTGAATAAGACTTGACAAAAATAGAGGAGAGCATAGAAAAACTAAAAGAAGCCAGAAATGAATTAGATGATATGCTTTTCAAGGAAGAAATTTATTGGAAGCTGAAATCTATGATAAAATGGCTTAAAGAATGAGACAAGAATACAAAATTTTTTTATTTGTTGGTTAAAAAAATGTTAATAAATCTCATATATATCAATTAAGAAATGTGGATGGCATCTTATTAACTAACGAAGAGGAGATTAGGATGTTAGGTGTAGCATTCAATCAATCAGAAGCTCCTGACAAAAGACAATGTGGTGGAAGATAAATTAGAATGTATACCCTAGGTGATCTTGAATAAGGAAAGACATAAGCTATGTAGATCTCCAATATTAGAAGAAGTTAAAGAAGTTGTATTTGTCATCAAATTAGATAGCATGCCTGACATAGATAGATTATCTTCTTTCTTCTATATGACTTATTGAAAATAATAAAGAGAGATGTTTGGAAATATTGCATGAGTTTTTTCAATGGTGAAGATTTCCCAAAATCATTCTAATTCTACAACACTATGATATCACTTTGTCACAAAAATGATAACCCAATAACATGGAAGGATTATAGATCGGTAAAACTATGTAAAGTGTTGTATAAAGTCTTTTTAAAAATTTTGGCTCCCCAAGTCAATACAGTACTACATAAGTATATTTTAGAGAATCAATCCAGTTTTGTACTAGAAAAGAATATATTCAACAATATATTACTGGTACAGAAAATGACTTCGCTCATCTCTAAAGGTATTTGAGGTGGAAACTTGATTATTAATTCGGATATGGACAAATCATATCATAGGGTCAATTGGGCTTATCTAGGAAGGAGTTTGACTAAATTTGGAATTTTCGCTCAGTGGAAGAATATGGTAGATCGATATGTTTCACATAATTGGTTCTGGGTTATGATTAGTAGTGAAGCAGCCAGTTTTTTATAGTCCACTTGGGGACTACGACAAAGAGAACTTGTCATCATGTCTTTTCATTTAGATGGTGGAATATCTCTCTAGAAGCCTAAATGGATTTTATGAAATGAATCTATGAGTGAGATGTCTATCTAGAAGCTAGGTGACTATAAGAAAGGTAGCATATACAGACGATATCATGATACTTACCAATGGGTTGAGTAGCTCTATTAGAAAGATTAAGGAAGTGTTTCAAAAATAGGAGAAAATTTTGGGTCAGATAATCAATTTCCAATAAAAAATAGGATTTTACTGCAAAGTAAAAATCAAATCCAATAGGATTGCAGAGCTGAAAATTTTATTTGGAATGGAGAATCAAGATTTTCTCATCACGTATTTGGGCTATCCTCTATTGAAAATTTTACTAAGTTCTAAAATATTTTTGAATGATTGTCAAATAAATTGTTATCAAATAGAGGAAAGATCATTTTAACTAAACATGTCGTTATCTTAATTTTACTATATCTTATTCATGTGGTCAAACTATCTCTTACGATTATTAAGATAATGGAGAGATATATATCAAAATACTTATGAGGTCATGGGAAAAATCTAAAATATTTGAGATGGACGAAATGGATAAATTTGTGTAAGCTGAGAGAAGAAGGTAAATTAGGATTCAGAAATATAAGAGATATATTGAAAGTGATGGAAGTAAAATTATGGTTGAAATTTTGTACTAAGTAGTCTCTTTTCAATAGATTTTTGAGGGACAAATACTGTGATCTGAGATTTCTTAAAATGGATAAGAGATATATAGACACCCAACGTGGAAAAGAATAAAAAAGGAAAGTGCCCAAACAGATAAGTATATAGCCTAGAAATAAAAATACGGGGAGATATACTTTTGGTATGATAAGTGGTTGGAGTCAGAAAAGGTGAGCACACCCACACTTACTAGCCCTCCTGAAACTCTTGTGAAAGAGTTTTATAAAGGAAACAAATGAGATATTAATAAGCTAAACAAGGTAGTTCCTCCTAGCATGGTGGAACGAATTATTAAGGTAAGAAGAGAATTAGTGGATAAATCAATATGGTTACTAAATAAAGGCATATTTACTTTTAAGTCCACTTGGGAAGTTTTTCGTACTAATGACGAAATAACTCTGGATCACATCGGAATATGATATAAATATATTTCATAAAAATCTCATTTTTCAGTTGGTGATTAATAAACAATTTCATTCTAATAGAGAATATATTAAAACAAAAATGATTTATCTTTGTTTCAAATGTAATAATTGCCCAAATGAAAGTTAACTATTCATTTAATATTACGCTGTAAAGATTCCCAAAAGATATGACAGAAATATTTTTTTAATATCAATACTCTAAACTATATGATTAAATAAGTGCTCAAACTAGATACACCTACTAATATGAAAATCTTAGTGTAAATACCATAAATCAAAAGATAAATTTTATTGTTGATAATGTAGGAAATATGAAAAGAAAGAAATGATGCTAGATTTAGAGAAAAAAATTTTATTAGAAAGAATCATATTACGGATTGATTCTCTAATCAAAAACATAACATTGGCTCATAAGCCAAAAATTAGAAAATAATAGAAGTATAGAAGAATTAGTCTAGTGGGAAAATGCCAAAAGATCCAAATAACTATGTTGTAAAATTTTTAGAACTATGTGATATGGTAAAAATACATGGATTTGACTTGAATGTCATTACATTAGGGTTTTTTCCCTTTTCTTTTAGAGTCAAATCTCGGAGTTGGTTTTAGTGTTTGACTTGATGTTCGATTGGGAGTTGAGATGAATTGATATTAATCTTTCTTACTAAGTTTTTTTTTTTGTCTCAAATCACATCTCAATTAAGGAGAGAAATAAACTAATTTTTACCAATTTCTAAGAGGAGCAAAAGATTTTGTATGATGTTTGAGATCATTTCAAAGAACTTCTTTATTGTCCTCTTTGAACTTCTAAGAGAAATAAACTAGGTTATGATCTAACTCTTTGAAATTTACTATAAAACAATTTATATTAATTTTTTGAAATATCAGTTATATAATCTCAAAAATCAAAAGCTTCATCTCGATTTGTTGACAAAATTATCATCACTTATTCTTTGAATAATTTCTTTATTGACAAGGACATCACTTCAAAAAATAACTTACAATCATATATGTATCAAATCCAAGTTATGGGAAAGAAGTAAAAGATTGCATGTATTTTTCAAAATACTCAAATTTTATTGTCCTCAATAGAAGAAAAATTTATTTTAAAACTTGCCTATGTGAAAGGCTAGAAAGATTTTCAAGAACTCTTTTTGCAGATCACCCCCAAGAAAATAGTTCCAAGTCTAATTGTATTAAACTAACTCTTCACCTTATCCTTCAAAATAATAGGAAAAGGCTTTAGTAGCATCAATTGTAGTTTTCCTCTCGTGGAAGGTATGACACACTCTTTCCAAATCTTTCAAGGGTAAACAAGGACTTTTGTCCTCCACTAATGAAATATAAGAAGAAATTGCACAATATATGGTTGGATGGTTATTTGTTAATTTAGTTGAATATAATAAGATATAGTACTTGCTCTAGGAGGGTGTATATAATCTCTCATGATATAAATAACTATTGTGATTCCTCTCAATATCTTTTTGAACTTGTTCATATTTTTCATAAGTTATCATTCCTAAAAAATTTCACTTTAATTCCTAGAATAATTAAGTCACTTTTCTCCATATGCTTTGATTTTGGAAATCCAATATGACATGCAAAATCAAATCTAGACTAGATATCACCACAATTTGGTGCTATTTTCATTATGTTCTAATTAGGAGAGATCAAAATTAATTTATAAACCTCCATTTTTATTAAGGGTTGTTCATATGTGATCATGGATTAATTAACATAAACTCTCATTGTATGGTTCTATAGGCTTGTCAAATGGGATGAATTTGCTTAGAATAGGAGTTGGGAAAGAAAATTGTTGATAGAATTGGTTGGTAGTGAAGGTATCAGATAAATTTGCAAGATCTTATAAATTTCATTAGATTCAAGAGTTTGGAACATATTTTATTGGATGAGGATCTAAGGAGTACTTCAAATTCATCAGACACAATTTTTGAATGATTATGATATAAAATTTCTAAATTTATACTTGTGCATGCAATTTTAAATTAGTAAAGTGATTTTTAAGGATTAACTCTATAATTTATGATTTCTCAAATTGATTTACCTAACAATGGAAAATATTAATTATCTTTTGAAAAATATTAGTTCTATTGATAATCATTAATGATACCTTAGTTAAATACCAAATAACAAACATCCGAGGTAATGCAGTATAAAGGTTTAGGTTTTCAAAGTTATCGTTCAAAACTATAAATTTGCAACCCTAACTATCATAGATTTTGTGTCAAACTTTTTCTTTCTCTAAGAAAAAAATAATATTTAGTCACACATCTCTCGTTATGTCATCTATCAAGAATGTGTATCTAGTGTTCTAAGAAAGTGTGATGGAGAGAAAGGAAGAAGAAAAAAAATTACAAAAATTACTCTCATAAAAAATGACAAAAACCTAGTAGTGAGACTTGTTACTCTCATTTGTGGTTCTGGTGAATCCACACATATTTAAACCCATTGGCTAAAAAGAAATAACAAAATGTACAAGATAGATTAAGAATTGGCATTTGCAGGTGTTTGTGAACTACTTAATCCTTTTTCTCATAGATATTATCTTTGTAATTTCACAAGTGTTTCCAAAATTTTGAAACATTCTATCTAACTTACATCATTCATTAGATTTTGCAAGTGGTTGCAAACGTTTATAGTTTTCTCTTCAACAACACAATCTTTTAGATTAGATAGTACTTGTAAACTTTTGAATCCTTTTGTCCACTGGTGTAGCCTTTCAGTTTCACAAGTACTTGCAAAATGATGAAACTTTCTACACACATATAGTGTCATCCAAGTTATCAATACTTTGTGAATTTTTAATAGTGTTTGTTGACTCAATTTTTTGCATGATTTTTCATGGGTTTTAGTTTTTTCTGCTTTCATTTTATTTTCATACTATTATAAGCCCAAATAAAGAGCTAAAATATGCCAATTAATATTGAAAACATGTACTAAAATATATATTGCAATTTAGTTCTCATAATCTAAAATTCATTCTATTATAGAAAATTATTATTCGAAAGTGACTAATTTGATAAATATTATCCCATAAATGTGTATTTTTTTGAGAAGTGATGGGGTAAAGACAAGTATTCGTATAAAAAGACAATGATAATAATGAGATAAAAAATGTTAAGAATAATATCTAACAAAAGATTTATTATACAGACTTAGTATTGACTATGAGGAAAGATAGTTTCTAGTCTTGATATATACTTATTTGAATCCATAGATATACTTATTTGAAATGATTGGGTATGTATTTCATGGATGTTATTATAATATACTTATTTGAATCCATAGATAATGATATATATATATATTAAAGTTAGAAGGGTTATTATTTTTTTTCTTATCATATCGCATGATTGTGTTTTGTGGTATACTTGTCATCATCTATCATGATATACATACATAAAACTATGTTATATCAAAGATACAAAATCATGATTCTATAATACCTATATATCCATTAACATTTTACAACACAGCATCAACACAAATATTTCACCAACTCACACACTAAATTTTTTGCTCATTATCGAGTAATGAATATCTCTCCATTTTTTTATCATAATATACTATCATCAAGGTATTACCATAATTGAGTTTGAGTATCATGATGAATTATTTTCTTTGGAAATTTGGATCTAAAATTATGAGATTAGTCATTTTGTATGAGAATTTGAGATGTACAAATTTATTCAATCAAAATGCATCAAAAATATTTTTTGGGTTGTCTTCCAAGTATTGTTATATTTAATATATATATAGCTATATTTTTTTTTTCATCTTCAATTCAGAATGTGATCTCAGTGGTCTATATAATCTTCTCAATATAATTTTTTTTTCTTACCTTTTGGATTGCTCCTCAAGCATCTAATAATCATCTAGAATATCTTTTATAGAATATTCTTCCATAGATATCATGACATTAGAAGAAATCTTGACATCATTGCCTATGATTTTTTTGGTAGAGCCACGACTAATTGTAAAGTCGCGATGTATGGAATTTGTATCTATATCACATTAGTTATGACTTTGCAAGGAGTCGTGATTTTTGTTTTAAGCCCATGTCCCTCCTTTATCATGAGTTTATCTTTTGTCATGACTTTCTTTGTTACAACTACTTTTTCATAAGTTTTTGGATGACTCATACTTGAGGTTTCTACTTTATCTTTATCTTACAATAACCAAATTGTCAACTATGATATATCTTATACTTGTATTTTTTTTTTTTTTTGAAATCTTGAAAATTTTCTCAAGAATTTCTTTATGTTATTGAATTGATAATTTTGTCAACCTAGCTTCTTCCTTCTTATTCTCGTAGTATTTGAAATCTTGAGGCTTCATAAGTAGTTGATTCTTTCGAAGTCATGACTTTGAAAAATATCATAATTTCATCATAGTTTTTCTTGTCACTTTCATCATTTTTTTTCAATTTATAGTACATCTAGTTTATCATCTTCTTTATCTTCCTCGGGCCAATAATCTTTCTAAAATATCTCCTTTAAAAATTGGTAATCTGTTGTCTTCTTTCCTTTTGGGTTATAAGTTCTAATGTCACGACTTTATTAAATATCATGATATTATTTTGCTTTGTATCTTTCCATGAGATTGTAACCTTAAAAATTATTTTGATTTTCTTTTGTATAGGCACACCTATGTTTTTAAATCTTATTTTTTCTTGTCTCATTTGAGATTTTTATATTTCATTTACTCTTTCTCTCAATGAGTATAATAATAATTCTTTCTTCAAGTGATGACATAATTATCAGATGTGGATCATAATAATATGGTGGTTGTTATAGAATCTCAAAATAAACTTTCATAATTTTCAATGTAAGGATAATAATATGGATAGAAGTTGTTGCTTGTCTGAAATAACAGATGTTTTACAGTGAGTTTATTTTTTCTAATTGATAGATTTGGTTCGAATAGGTAATCTTCCTAATATTTATGAACTTTGTATCTCGATAGTAATCTCATAATTCTCTTTATATATGGGTCAGATGGTAACTTAGTCCTATAATTTTTTGCTCATTAAGTATGACTAAACATAAAAAATATAATAAAAAAATAAATGCAAAACAAATAATTTGCAATAAAAATATCCAATCAATTAGAAACAAAACTTATATTATTCCCACAAGCATTTGAATCATATAAGTAGTAAAATAGTAATAAGTCTAGATATTAATTACTTAGGAATTGAGTTGGTAGTTTAAGTAATCAATAGTGAATCAGCTATTATTCGAGTTGAGTCGATAAACTTGAGCTTTTGATAAAATACATAGACTCTAGGGTTGTCTAACTTTTTTATGTGTAAGTATATTTTTCTATTATTTGATCAATATTATGTTTGATTATTGTACGAAGTATAAATTAATATGAAAATGTTCAAGTATTCTTTTAGCATACAATATGGTTGTCATCTTTGAACTAATACTACTAAGGATGATTTCCTCATTATCTCATTGGTATTTTACTATCAAAATATTATATCATTTTATTCATAAGTCATTTACTCTTCTATTCTATTTAGGCAAATTATCAATTTCTATTAATGATTATTTTGAATATATATTTTTATTATCTAACCTATAATATCTTAAAGATGCAAGATAATATAGTAATAAATATAATTATATTTTCAATTTTATAAGTGTCATACTCGTGACAATTAACATATGTCTTCTCTATGAATCTCACATATAAAAATCATACAAAAAAATTTGACTCTTAAGGTTGTCATAACAATATATGTTACTTCATAATACGGGTGCCCAGTGACTTATTATTATCCATAATATGCAACTCATGACTCCTACTACATAGTAAAATTCCAAGATTAGATATTCAACTTAATCTCCATATTGTCTGAGGTTAGTTCTTCTAGAATATACATAATAATTGGTCATAATTGTGTTAATATATCCTATACTCTTCTATTCTTTTTAAACAAATTGTCAATTTTCATTAATGATTATTTCAAATATGTATTTTTATTGTCTAAACTATAATATCTTAAAGATGCGAGATAATATATAATAAATATAATTATATTTTCAATTTTATAAGTGTTATACTCGTGATAATTAACATATGTCTTCATATGAATCTCACATATGTCTTCATATGAATCTCACATATGAAAATCATATAAAAAAATTTGACTCCCAAGGTTGTCATAATCATACATGTTACTTCATGATACGGGTGCCCTATGACTTATTATTATCCGTAATAGCCTACTCACGACTCTTACTATATAGTAAAATTCCAAGATTAAATATTTAACATAAACTCCAATATTGTTTGATGTTAGTTTCTCTAGAATATACACAATAATTTTTTGTAATTGTGTTAATACGTCCCATAACATGCTTTATCATCATTTTTTGTGACTAACATGCATAAAATTATGATATAGAAAAAATTCTAAATTTCTATTATATAACACATCCATATACATCAATATTCTATAATATAACATCAACATAAACATTCAATGATATAAAAATTTATTTGATGATAATTATGGTTGTTTCCCAGGGTGTAAAGCATAATGTTGTGATCTTGGGGTTGCAAAAAGTGGGCAGACTTGATATATGTTGGATAGTCTTTAATATATGTTTTAAAAAGTTTAAAAATATTACCAGAGAGAGACGTCAAGCTAGCCTAGCCTTGAAGCCCAAATTGCTACTTGTGACCACTTGTATTTTAAAAAGTCTCTCCCTCATTCTCCTCCTCCTCCTCTTTCTCCTCCTCCTATTTTTTCTCCTCCTCATATTCCTCATCCTCGTCCTCCTCCTCCTCCTTCTCTTCCTCCTCCCTCTTCTCTTCTTCCTCCTCCTTCTATTATTCCTCCTCCTTCTATTCTTCCTCCTCCCTCTTCTCTTCTTCCTCCTCCCTCTTCTCTTCCTCCTCCTCCTCCTTCCTCCTCCTCTCCTCCTTCTGCTTCCTCCTCTCCTCCTCCTTCTTATCCTCCTCCTTTTACTCCCCCCTATTCTTCTTCTCCTCCTTCTGCATCTTCTATTACTCCTACTTATTTTTCTTCTCATTCATCTTCTCCTCATTTTCCTACTTCACTTTCTTTTTCTTTCCTCCTTTTTTCCTACACTTTCATCTTTTCCTTCTTCTCTCTCTTCTCCTTTTCCTTCTCTCTCTTCTTCTTTTCCTTCTCTCTCTTCTTCTTTTCCTTCTCTCTCTTCTTCTTTTCCTTCTTCTCTCTCTTCTTCTTTCCTTCTTCTTCTCTTCTCTTCTTCTTCTCCTTTCCTCTTCTCTCTCTTCTTCTTTTCCTTCTTCTCTCTCTTCTTCTTTTCCTTCTTCTCTCTCTTCTTCTTTTCCTTCTTCTCTCTCTTCTTATTTTCCTTCTTGTCTCTTCTTCTTTTCCTTCTTGTCTCTCTTCTTTTCCTTCTCTCTTCTTTCCTTCTTCTCCTTCTCTTTCTACATCTCTTCCTTCTTCTCTTCCTTCTTCTCTTCCTTCTTCTCTTCCTTCTTCTCTTCCTTCTTCTCTTCCTTCTTCTCTTCCTTCTTCTCTTCCTTCTTCTCTTCCTTCTTCTCTTCCTTCTTCTCTTCCTTCTTATCTTCCTTCTTCTCTTCCTTCTTCTCTTCCTTCTTCTCTTCCTTCTTCTCTTCTTCTCTTCCTTCTTCTCTTCCTTCTTCTCTTCCTTCTTCTCTTCCTTCTTCTCTTCCTTCTTCTCTTCCTTCTTCTCTTCCTTCTTCTCTTCCTTCTTCTCTTCCTTCTTCTCTTCCTTCTTCTCTTCCTTCTTCTCTTCCTTCTTCCTCTTCCTTCTTCTTCTCTTCCTTCTTCTCTTCCTTCTTCTCTTCCTTCTTCTCTTCCTTCTTCTCCTTCCTTCTTCTCTTCCTTCTTCTCTGCCTTCTTCTCTTCCTTCTTCTCTTCCTTCTTCTCTTCCTTCTTCTCTTCCTTCTTCTCTTCCTTCTTCTCTTCCTTCTTCTCTCTTCCTTCTTCTCTTCCTTCTTCTCTTCCTTCTTCTCTTCCTTCTTCTCTTCCTTCTTCTCTTCCTTCTTCTCTTTCCTTCTTCTCTTCCTTCTTCTCTTCCTTCTTCTCCTTCCTCTTCTCTTCCTTCTTCTCTTCTGCTTCCTTCTTCTCTTCCTTCTTCTCTTCTTCTTCTCTTCCTTCTTCTCTTCCTTCTTCTCTTCCTTCTTCTCTTCCTTCTTCTCTTACTTCTTCTCTTCCTTCTTCTCTTCCTTCTTCTCTTCCTTCTTCTCTTCCTTCTTCTCTTCCTTCTTCTTCCTTCTTCTCTTCCTTCTTCTCTTCCTTCTTCTCTTCTTCTTCTCTTCCTTCTTCTCTTCCTTCTTCTCTTCCTTCTTCTCTTCCTTATTCTCTTTCTTCTTCTTTTCCTTCTTCTCTTTCTTCTTATTTTCCTTCTTCTCTTTCTTCTTATTTTCCTTCTTCTCTTTCTTCTTCTTTTCCTTCTCTTTCTTCTTTTCCTTATTCACTTTCTTCTTCTTTTCCTTATTCACTTTCTTCTTCTTTTCCTTCTTCTCTTTCTTTTTTTCCTTATTCACTTTCTTCTTTTCCTTCTTCTCTTCCTTCTTCTTTTCCTCCTCCTCCTCTTCTTCTACTTCTCCTCCTCCTCCTCTTCTTCTCCTTCTCCTCCTCCTCCTCTTCTTCTCCTTCTCCTTCTTATTCTCCTCCTCCTCCTCCTCTTCTTCTCCTTCTCCTTCTTATTCTCCTTCTCCTCCTCCTTCTTCTTCTCCTTCTCCACCTCCTTCTTCTCCCTCTTCTCCTCCTCCTTCTTCTCCTCCTTCTTCTTCTCACTCTCCTCCTCCTTCTTCTCCTTTTTTTTCCTTCCTCTTTTTCTTCTTCTTCTTCCTCTTTTTCTTCTTCTTCTTCTTCCTCTTTTTCTTCTTCTTCTTCTCCTTCATTTTCTCTTTTTTCTTCTCCTTCTCCTCCTCCTTCTCCTCCTCCTTCTCCTCCTCCTCCTTTTTCTTCTCCTTCTCCTCCTTCTTCTTCTTCTCCTTCTCCTCCTCCTCCTTCTTCTCCGTCTTCTCCTCCTCCTTCTCCGTCTTCTCCTCCTCCTTCTTCTCCTCCTTCTTCTCACTCTCCTCCTCCTCCTCCTTCTTCTCCTTTTTTTTCCTTTCTCTTTTTCTTCTTCTTTTCCTTCATTTTCTCTTTTTTCTTCTCCTTATCCTTCTTCTCCTCCTCCTCCTCCTTCTTCTTCTCCTTCTTTTTCTCCTTCTTCTTCTCCTTCTTCTTCTCTTCTTCTTCTTCTCCTTCTTCTTCTCTTCTTCTTCTTCTTCTCCTTCTTCTCTTCTTCTTCTTCTTCTTCTCTTCTTCTTCTTCTTCTCCTCTCTCTTCTTCTTCTTCTTCTCCTTCTTCTTCTCTTCTTCTTCTTCTCTTCTTCTTCTTCTTCTTCTTCTTCTCTCTTCTTCTTCTTCTCCTTCTTCTTCTCTTCTTCTTCTTCTCCTTCTTCTTCTTCTCTTCTTCTTCTCTTCTTTTCTTTTCTCCTTCTTCTTCTTTTTCTCCTTCTTCTTCTCTTCTTCTTCTTCTCCTTCTTCTTCTCCTTCTTCTTCTCTTCTTCTTCTTCTCCTTCTTCTTCTTCTCCTTCTTCTTCTCTTCTTCTTCTTCTCCTCTTCTTCTTCTTCCTTCTTCTTCTTCTCCTATTTCTTCTTCTTCTCCTTCTTCTTCTTCTCCTTCTTCTTCTCTTCTTCTTCTTCTCCTTCTTCTTCTCTTCTTCTTCTTCTTCTCATTCTTCTTCTCTTCTTCTTCTTCTCCTTCTTCTTCTCTTCTTCTTCTTATCCTTCTTCTCTTCTTCTTCTTATCCTTCTTCTTCTCTTCTTCTTCTTCTTCTCCTTCTTCTTCTTTTTCTCCTCCTCCTTCTTTTTCTCCTCCTCCCTCTCCTCCTTTTTTTCTCCTTCTCCCTCTCCTCCTCCTTCTTCTCTTTCTTCTTCTTCTCCTCATCCTTCTTATTCTCCTCCTTTTTTTTATTCTTCTTTTCTTTCTTCTTCTTCTCCTCTTTCTTCTCCTCCTCCTTCTCCTCCTCCTTCTTCTTCTCATTCGTCTTCTCCTTCTTCTTCTCCTTATTATTCTCATTCTTCTTCTTCTCATTCTTCTTCTTCTCATTCTTCTTCTTCTCATTCTTCTTCTCTTATTCTTCTTCTTCTTCTCCTTCTCATTCTTCTTCTCTCATTCTTCTTCTCCTTCTCATTCTTCTTCTCTCATTCTTCTTCTCTCATTCTTCTTCTCTCATTCTTCTTCTCCTTCTCATTCTTCTTCTCTCATTCTTCTTCTCTCATTCTCTTCTCTCATTTTCCTTCTCATTCTTCTTCTTCTTCTCATTTTCCTTCTCATTCTTCTTCTTCTTCTCATTATCCTTCTCATTCTTCTTCTTCTCCTTCTCATTCTTCTTCTTCTTCTCCTTATCTTTCTCATTCTTCTTCTTCTTCTCCTTATCCTTCTCATTCTTCTTCTTCTCCTTATTCTTCTCATTCTTCTTCTTCTCATTCTTCTTCTTCTCATTCTTCTTCTTCTCATTCTTATTCTCCTCCTTCTTCTTCTACTACTATTACTAATTATTATTCTTCTTTTTATTCTTCCTCTCATTTTTCTTTTTGATAAAGAAGAATGAGATAAAAAGTAAGATTTTATCACTTTGTATAACAAGAACAAAGAGGAAGAAAAAAAAGATAATATCACTTTATAAATAGGAAATAAAGAAGATTGATAAAAAAAATAAAATATAAATTTTTAGAAAATTTATACAAATGACAACCTAGCAAATGAACTAACAAAGCCGTCAAAATGAAATAAATTCATGTCATATTTATTTTATATTGAACTTCAAGTTAGATAATACTATGAATGAAATCATACATCACCCAACACCTAGGCATCTCTTTCCTACTTATCAAAAGATGCCTCCATTTTCTATCTTCAATGCCATCATGTCATCTCCAATCTCCTTTAAAAATTTTATTTTATTATTTTATTTGCTTTACTATTTTTTTGATTCAAGTTATTTCCATGAGTTTTATTTTCATAATAGTATATAGACATAATATATAGACACGATGTATAATATTGTGTTTCAATATACAATGTATTATACAAACAATGTATAAAATACCTATAACCTTTACTTATAAAAGAATAATTAAATATTGGAAAGCTATTTCATTATAACATCATGGCACAATACCTTGATTTCATAATAACATAAAATTATTGTGTTACAAGTCTTTTATATTATTACATTGTAACAAAGAGGTATGATCATGCCAATACTAATATACTTGATCATATTATTACAATATTGTCATATACAATGATAATGCATCATTACCCAATACAAACAACATATGCAAAATACATAGCACAATAATATTTTATGGTTGATAGTTACAATCGATCATTTGATAACATTTGAATTATAATTGTTATTTTATAATACAATGTATAATACAGGCAGCCTCAATGGAAAGAATGTCTGAGGGCTGATGAAGTGACTAGCAACGAGACCATCTCCCTTTCATACTCTGCATGCATGGCATCATCACAACTCGTAAGCATACAAGGAAGGACATTAGCAGAATTTTCTCTTGATTTTGGCAAGGCAATTGTCTTTTGGTCTTGTATGAGGCAAGTACAACAGAGGGCATTTCGGATTGAGACGTTCTAGCCTACAAACAAACTGAAACATAAGAGAATGAACAAAACAAATGAAACTGATACATACGAAGTGGCAAATAAAGCATCCCTTTAACCTTGTCTCTTCTAAACATATTTTGAAATGGCAAATGAACATAAAAGTCCTTAATATATCTAACCATATTATCACTGTTAGCAAATGATAGTGCTGATTGATTCAGATTCAAGAAGATTTTAACAGGTACAAAACAGTATCTATCATATTATGTATTGAGGCTGATATATACCACTAGTATAAGCCAAGAAATGCAACAATTTTACTAGAAAATCTATTTTTTCCCCAAATTGGAGGAGATTAAAGAAGTTATGCAACTCAATGGCTATCTTGTATATATCTAGCTAGTTAAAGTGCAAGTGTACAACATGAAAGAAGCATCAAATCTCTAATAACTCACTAGTTTAGGCTAGTTAGCATGCACCTCAACTAATCCCAGGAGTAGATGGGAGTGCCCTTAGTTTTGACTCCATATAAGTCCAAGTTGGCTGGAGATTGAATTCGAACCTAGAATATCATTCCCTAGAATTCATTCTCAACCATTCCAACCAAGCTCATGAGACTACATTGACATAAAATAATGACTTAATGAATTTAATACATGAAATAAAAAGTGTACAAGTAAGAATGCAAAATAAAAAAAATAAATAAATAAATGCTCTATATATAAATATTATACAACTGATACATTTATATAATAAACATAAATAATTTTTATAATTCATATATTGAGTACTTTTATTAAAAATATCAAAAACAAATAATAAATAAATAAAAATTATAATATAATTAGATTGATGCATAAAGCAAAAATTATAAGCTAGGCTATCTTCAAGACAAACATGAAGATTTCATTTAGTTACTCTTTTGCCTGATATAGCAATGATCATATATTAAATCATTTTCTTGATGCAGACGAAATTCACCTTAATGTATTTTGTCCTTTAATAAAATACGAAATTAGTGATTATATGTTATACTATCTGATTGTTACAGCAAATGATAATGAGAGAAGTGAGTAGATATCTTATCTCCTTTAGCATATGTCACATCTAAAATATCTCATAAATAACTATCATTATTTTTTAAAAATTTTATTTCTATAATTAATCTCATAATAATTATTTATCTCAAAGTTTATCTAGGAGAAAAGATTATTCCTAAAAAAAATACAAAATTTTATCATAAATCTCATCTAAGTACATTCTGGAACTCAACTTGAATCTGAAAATCTACCTAACTATAAGTATCTATAATATAGCATTTCTATTACTCCAAATTAGGGTTTTTGAGAGCCCAAAGTTAGATTTTTCAAATTCATAATCCTAGTTCCAAAATTTTTACCCTAAATTAAGATTTTGTAATGCGAAAATAAATGCTACAAAATTTGGAACCTTTAATTTAATTTTACATCTTCAAAAATTCCTATTCTAGAGGAGATTAGAAAATCCTAAAAATAGAGTTTTGATTTCTTGATTCTTAACCCTAAAAACAAAAATGAAACACTATTACCAGAAGAGTGGTAAAAAAGCATCCCTCCCTAGACCAAATTGTGGGAGAAGGGGGGATTAAATTTTTGTCCAAATTATTGCTATAGCATGACAACAATTCAAGGTGCATATAGGATTTGGTATGCCAAAATACACAAGTTGCAAAAATAGGTGTAACACTTTTTTTATTTTATTTTTTTATTTTTTTTTCTATTGCACACAATGGGTGATCAATAATAGGAGTGACACAAATGGTACAACTCAATTCTCTAGAGTTTACAATCCAGACTACACTATATCTTAGGATTTAATTTTCCCTAGAATTGGCTTTGATACCATTGTTCAAACTAAAAAAAAAACTCATAAAAGTCACTTAGGATTTAACTAAAATTAACTAAAATTAATACACCATCTCTTAGGATTTAACTAAAATTAACATAATATAATATAAAACAACTCAATTTAACTTACATAACAATATTATAACTCTTATTGAAAAATACACATAAAAGTCCCTTATATAATAAACAAAATGAATGGGGTAACCACATGAGTTTGGCTTTGATACATGAATTTCATAATATAAAATAATTGAAGTAGATATTTAATCTTCTTAAGAATGACTAAACAAAAATATCTTGAAAGTAATTATCATTATCACCTTAAACTTTAACTCTTAGGATTTAACTTTCCTTAGTATTGACTTTGATACTATTTTATAAAGTAATGCAAAAAATAAAATAACACAATAACTAAAATTAACACACTATAACTTAAAACAATTCAATTCAACTTATACAATAGTATTACAACTCTTATTAAATAACACACATAAAAACCTCTTGCAATAATATGTAACAGATATTATCTCTAGGAAAATTGTTGCTCAATTAAAAACAAAGAAAATAGCTACCTAAAGATATCTATGATTTTTTAAAGAGAAACCAAGATCTGAAAATTTCTTCAAATAGAGTTGTGTAAAAACTCAAACCATAAAATATCTAATCTATAATTTAAAAAAAAAAACTCAATAGTATCATCAATGTAAAATAGAATATATAAACTATAGTTTGAATTGGAATAGCTCACATGTTAAGTATTTCTATCAATAAATCATTAAAAAAAAGTAAAATCAATAAAAACTATAATAATCCCCTCAAGCTAGTGCGTAAATATCAAAGATATTAATTTAAAAAAATATATATATATATTGAGCTCTCTTTAAGACATGTGAAAACATATGTTTATTGATGTATTGTATAAATATAAATTATAGTAATAGTCTTATCTTAAATCTTCCCATTGGATAAAAAATAATTTACCTTTATATGACTTGTCTACTGATAAAATACCAGATTAAAATTTATATATTTTATTATCTAATTATCATAATAAAAAAAATAAGATAAGAGAATGAATATTTGATCTTCTTATAAAATAGTCTAACCCAAAGTATTTAACTAGTGTCTATCATCATATCTTTAAATTATGGTTTCATACTAAATCTCAAAATATTTATCTCTTACTTTTCTAAAAAATCTCTCTATAAAAAATACAAAAAACTAGTGATTAATATCCTATCGATACAACCAAATATTCAACTTGAATCTTAATATGCAACTAGTAGCAAATATTTGTGATAGCTAAAAGAAATCTCAATCAAAAAATTTCTTCGAATATTATATATGCACAATTAAACATCTTATAAAAGTTGTATATTATTTTGCTAGTGTACTACATACTATGAAAAAACTATTCTTTATTTTCAAATATAATGAATAAAGTTTTAGACAAAAATAATAATTTCATGCAATATCAATATAAAATATATTAATATCAATTAAAATATCATTGATAACAAGTTCTTAGAACATGTCGACTTTGTTAATAAATTATAGGTTGTTTCTTGTATGTGTGAAATTATAAGAATAACATCATATAACTCACCATATCATGATAACATGATGAAAAAAAATATTTTGATTAATATTATTTTCTATTAAAAATTTAATCAACAAATTTAGTAGGCCTCTAAAAATTTTATCTGGGGTAAAATATGAATCTCTAATTATGACTCTAATTATTAGAATGTTCCAATGCTTTCTAAACAGTTGTAAAAGAAAGTATCATACAAAAAAAATTACCTTCATAGAATCTATTATGTAATTTATCCTATGAAAAAATAATGATATTCGGCTAACTCCCTTGATAAATATAAAAATATAAGATAGATAGATCACATATTGGCTACTTCTCAAAAACTAGATAAGCGAGTACTAAAATATATGTGTTTCTCTGTGAATAATACAACTCATTCTATATGCCAAGAGGTTGCAGTCCTCATCATAAAGGAAGAACATGGGGTGTGTCATTCATTTCTAATAATTTTGAATCTCATATTATCTTTCAAAATTATTCTTAATTTAGATAATAAGAAACTAGATGATAAAAACATTATCATAAAAATTGAAACTAAAATTATTGAATTGAAAACGAATCAAAATACTGCTAAAGTACCAGAAATTAAGATGAATGCTAGATCTATTCCGCCTTCCGCTTTTATGTCACCATCTATAGATACTATTAATCATATGTTTTTGGCGGTCCTTCCTCCAAATATCTGGACATAAGTATTAGTGTAACTAAATGTGTCAAACGTGTTGGGTTAGACATAACACGGTACAGTAATTGTGTCGTGCCTAGCCCAACATAGTTCAATGAAGATCAGGCACGGCACGGGACCGCGGCACAAAATTCATCGGGTTCGGCCCTATTCGGGTTGGGCCGTAACCCTAATATTTAAAAAATAAAAGTTTCAACGGTACGTCGCCATCATCCTTTCAAGGATCGGTGAGCCTCGCCAGTCGGCATCGGCTAGTCTTGACCACGCTTGGTGCGTGGTCATGCGTGATGTGCCCACATGTCAAGCATTCGTGTCGTGTCTGGCACAGCACATGGGCCAATATCCCTCGGTCCAGCATGGCATGACAGGTGCCGAAGGCAAACCCGGCACGGCATGACCGGTGCCGAAGGCAAACCCAGCACGGCATGACCGGTGCCAAGGTCAGGCCCAGCACGGCATGACTGGTGCCGAGGGCAGGCCCGGCAAGGGCACGGGTCATTCCCGTGCCATGCCAGGGCAAGCATGGCCAAACCGTACCATACTTCGTGATGGGTCAGGACCGTCCCGCCCATTTGACACCTCTAGGTGCAACCTAAAGCATAAATGTTTGCTCGACATATTGGACAATTTGTTGACATGGATAATGCTTCAATTATTTTTGAATTTCCTATTGATCTACACGAAGAGATATTTTAACTTTGTCTAAAGCAAGTCTTTCTATATTGTATTCTTCAATGATTGAAGAAGTCATGAACCTAGAGTCATTCCTATTAGAGCAACCTATGGTCTTCTATTAATCACCCAGTTGATATTTCAAGAGAACATCATAGGATGCCTCCATTAATACCCTAATTATTGTTGAGTTTATCATTTAACACAAGTTCATTAGTTCAAACTAACTTGAGATTTATTTCTCCTCCAATTTTAATGTTCTGATTTTTTCACGCACCTGTTTGAGAGGGAGTGAGAGAATTGTTGGAGTTTGATATTTAGTTTTTGTTATGTTTTACTCTTCCTTTTATTTTTGTTGGGGGCACCAACTCATGTGAGTTGCGGCAATCATTTTTGTTCTCTATATAAAGAACTTCTATGTATAAAATTGTATTCGAGTTGAATTAAAATATGTTATATTATTTCATATTGTCTCTTATTATTGGTAGTTATTTTATTTTCTACATCAATTTGTAGCATTGGCAATTTGTAGCATTGGTAATTTATAACAAATGTCTTGAGAGAATCCACTTGCAACAAGTTTCAACGTAAAAAGATTTACCTTTCCATTTGAACTGATCTTCTTAGTAAATATTTATATAAAACTAATAATAGATCTTTTTGAAAATAATAATACTAATTTCCAAGCCTCATTGTATTGACTACCATATATCTCTTCTAACATGACATAACACTATCATAAGTAAGATAATATTTTAGAAAGAGACATGTCTAATCTAATATCATCACAAAAAAATAAAAAATAAAAATAACAAAGACATGAGTAAAACAATGCATGTCAAATAGGGTTTAAGGGTATTGAAAATAAATTCTCTATTTCTTTCGAAAAATAATCAAAAAATCAATATCAGAAAAGATAGTTATGAGATAAATAATAATCTAGCTTCTCTAATGACTGCTCTACTCTAAATAGATTACATTATAGTTATCTGAGACATAAAATATACTGATGTACAAAAATTTTTTAGGGTCTTGAAACATAAAATATAATATTAAAGCATAAACTTTTTTTATGAGATACACTCTCATATATATATATATTAAATATTATTTATAATTTTTATCTATTAATATAATACAATCAAATAAATGATATCAAATATAAAAATTAAACATTGTTAATAATTTTTATCGTCACAGATATTTAAAATTTTAAAATAAAATAATAAAATTATAACAATCTAACGTATATAATTCTAAGATTTCAAACATATTATTTTAATTTTTGAGAATGTGGACAACTTTAAGAATAATATGATTTATTATGATAGGAGCTTTGGAAATAATTGATTTATAAAGATGACGAATGGGTTGAGCGGCCCAACCACAACTCGACTAAGTCGTGCCTGACCAAGCATGGCTTTGGCTTGTGTCATAGTGGGTCAAGGGGATCCAGGTATAGGAGTCAAATAGGCCGGGTGGGTCCAGCCTAGAATGGCACTCTACAATAGCATGCCCAGGCCCATGCCAGGGGCACATTCGGCACAAATCATGTTGTGTCATGCCGAGAGTGTTCAGCCTGCATGTCGTGCCAGGCACGGCATGGGTGCCTGGCACGGTGGGCACGCCACGGGTGACCTTGCACCGAGCGATGCCTGATGGGGGGAAGACGTGGCGACGCCTGACGAGCAACGGCACAGAAATCGAGCCTTTACATGCCTAAAAAAATAGATCGTGCCGGCCAGACACAGCCCATTTGACACCTATATACTGGTTATGCCACTCAAATCTATGAAACTGCACCATATTTTTTTCACAAGGAATGGATCATGGAGCATTATTACTATATTACCACTATAGCTGGAGCTACTAATGGAAGCTTTGTAGTTGTCATGTCTAAAAGGACCCTATTTGCAGCAATCTTATAAAGTTAGGATTCATTTCCTTTTGGATGGATTAATAAGAAGTGGAAAGAGGGCTTCCATGTAACATCAATGGCCACATCGGGAAGTAAATGAGAAGTTGTTATTGTATTTTCTTTATCCTAGTGAAGGAACAAATCAGCATTGGGATTTTGGGTATCGTATCACGGCAATGGCAGCAATGTGGGACCAGACTGCTTTCATTTTTAGCATTCCAAAAAGGAAACTCACTAGTGAAGCTCAAGAGATTCTTTTAACTTTTGCTCTTCCCCAACATTCATGTTAAAGAAAAATGGTCTATGAATTTGTATATTGCATCAATTTGCATATAATTTTGCCATTGTTCTACCTAAGTCGGCTCATTAGCAAATATTTTAATTTCTTTATCATCATTCTCGCTAAGTCACTTATAAGAGAATTTTTGTTAATTTCTTCATTATTATTTTCTCTAAGTTGACTAGAAAATAATATTTCTCAATTATTTTTACTATTATTCTCTCTAAGTTGGCTAAGAGAGAATAATTTTTTAATTTCTGTCATTATTCTTTTCATGTTGGTAGGGATAAATATTCTCAGTTTTTTTCCTCTTAGTCTCCTTAAATCAGTTAGAAGAGAATAATTAATTAGTTTATTATTGTTCTTCTAATGTAGGTTAGGAAAAAATACTTCATAATTATTTTGCCTAGAGGTGTCAATTAGGTCGTGTCAAGCTGATATGAATTGAATTATGGTGGCCCGATTGTGTCATCATGACATGCAAGACATTTAACAGTTTCTCCAACCGGGTCATGACGTGCCAGCACAAGACCGATGGTGGCAGGTCCGACACGATTTGATGATCCGGATGACATAGTAGGTCATGCCAGGTTGTGCCGAGCTGGTCAGGCTAATGCTGGCTGTTCTGTGACATGTTCTGGGCGTGCAGGGCTGCAGGTGCAGTGCAGGTAGCAGGAGCATGCATGCAGCCTGCCTCTCTGGGCTTCTGTAGTGCTCCTGCTGGGCCTGGGCAGCTGGGCATTACAGATGCATATGTAATGCATCATGCACAATTGCACATGCAATCATTGAGCAGATGCAGTAACATCAATGAGCAAAAGCAGGGCGATGCAGTTGCAGCTGCGCCTGCATTGCTTGCATTGGAAGTGTAAACTGTACTAATATAATTAAATTTTAATTTTTTTAATTATAATATTTTAAGTTATTAGTTATTATTTTATTGTAATGACATATAATATAAATAAAAAATTTTCTTAAAAAATTAAATGTAAACTGAATTAACATTAAAAAAAAACACATTACAAATTATTTTATATTTGTCTTTAAAAATATAAATAAAATGAAAAATAAAATATTTGAATAACAAAATTAGTTTGTAGGGTTTGATTCGTCAAAACTCATAGTGCTAGCAACAGCATCCTCTCTTTTTTGTGTCTGTGTCATAATTCAAATTTAATTTTTTTTATTTTATCTTGTAGATCAATCATTAAATACTCATCCTTTTAAGTGGAAACTTATTTCAATGATATATGATCATAATGTACGTTTCCTATTTAAAATTAAAACTTATATGTATTATTATAGTAGCTATCAAATTGATTTCAATAGTTATTATGGACAAAATCTAATGACTGTTATAATTCTGACCAATATTAAATATTAAAAAATTAAAAAAAAAATAAAAAAATATAATTTTTTTTAAATTAATTTTAAATTTTTTTTCTCTATAAATAGAGAAGAATAAATTTAGAATTTTTATTCTAAATTTCTTCTCTCTCTAACTTTTTCAGTCTCCCATTTTTATAGTTTCTCATTTGAAATAAAAATAATACAAATATTATTTTTTTTAAAATTTTGATTTATGATTTACATTTCTACATATGGGATAGATGATGATGTTGATGTGCTTGTACAACACTACAACTTGCCTCGAGATTAAAATTTAAAACAAAAGTGATCTATAGTATGATACTAGTTTTTTTGTTATTTATTTGTTTGTGCATTTTTTTCTTACGTTCATAATCTATTTAAAAAATAAAATTAGTTAAAAAAAAAACTACATAGTAAATTTAAAGATGATGAATATAATATTGACATTGGTGTAGATAATAATGATACTCTACAATAAGATTTCATAGTCGAAATTATGTTTTCTTTAACGGCATTGATCCAAATCCATATGTCATAAAAAATAAAAAATTTGACAAATATCAATAGTATGAACGTATTTTAAAATAATAAAAACTAAAAATTTTATGAGTATCAATAAAATAATTAGCACAATGTATATATTATAAAAAAATATATACTTGTAAGAGTACATATGGAATAGAACACCTAAATAGACATGCCGATCAATACACCAAAAACTATGGTGAATTAGTTCTGAGACAAACTCAACTTAGTAGTGAGTCTTTCAAGTTGGATCTAGTTGAACTTTGTTGACCCCCTTCATATATTATAATAATTTTGGGAGAGAAAACATAACCAAACTGTTTATAATCATGAGTCTTTGGATTAAGTTTTTGAAGTATCTTAGGGCACTCAATATTATGCAGACCTATTTTCAATTTATTTTATCATATGATTATTAAGTATACATGTATAAACGATATAATAAAATATTATAAATTTAAAAAATAATTAATAACTAACCAATTTAAAAAATATAGTAGAATGGTATTAGCAATATCTAATATATAGACTAGTCACAAAGATGCTTTATTTTTATTCCTCACCACTCATTATATAAAATCTAAATAGAAATTTAATAAAAAAATATTTGGATTTCCTAAGGTTTCTCATCCTTATGATTATCATATTATATATGAGTGTATGATGCGGATTGTTAGGAAATATAAAATTCAAAATAAAATATGTAATATCACTTTCAATAATATTTCTAATAATAAAATAGCTATTAAAGATGATCCCTTAAGTAATATATTTCATGTTAAATACATGTTTTACGTGATTAACCTTATAGCCTCACAGCCTATGTTTGCCAATGGGGCTAAAAAAGAAACAAAATCAAATGAATGTGGAACACAATTACAATTATACCTACATTATGTTGAAGCCTTTGTATTGACTACTAACACGTGATATCTAATTATGTTAATAATAAGAGTTGCGAGCTTATTATTGATGATTCATAATAAAATACAAAATTTTAATTTATAAAATTCTTAAAGATTATTATATAATACAATAAATATGTGTTCTTCTATGTACACTCCTACCACTTGTTTTATATTTAGGTGCATATATAATATTAGTAACATATTTAACATATATAGATGTCACCTTGCATTTAATACCATAATCATTAATATAGAAATCTAGAGGTGGAAAGTGAGCTGTGCAACCCGAACATAGCATGTGGCACGGCCCATGGCATGCTCGACTAGTCATGTCTGGCCTAACATTGAACAATCTAGAACCGTGCCCTGACCTAGGTCATACTGGCCCGAGGCACAGCTCATGCAATGTTGAACCAAAGGGTGTCAGGCTTCATGCCGAGCCAGGCACAGCCAAGTGTCTAGCCCATAGCACGGACACCGTGACCCAGGACCTCAGACCAGGAATTGGGCACAGTCCAATCAGACCATGCCCGCCATCATGCCTAGTCATTTAAAAGAAATTAAAAAAAAATTTCAAAACTCTGTCATGCCCACACCTGATACATGTTGCATGTTTTTTTAATTAGCTCGCCATTTAACTTTTTTAATTAGTCCATCACGACTCACTTAAACATAATACAAAAATAAAATATTTGAAATGTCGATGAAAAATTAATACAATATAGGTATCATAAAAAAATATATACATGTAAAAATTAATTTGTGACTAAGCACCTAAAAAAACATGCCAATCATTATAAAAAATATATATGTATAAGTATTGCACCAAAACATCATGCATTTGATCCTAGGCAAACACCAACTAAGCGTTGAGATCTTTGAGGATGAATCTAGTACAACTTCTTTATTGACCCCTTTCATATATCACAATGAGTTAGAAAAGAAAGACATAACCAAACCGATCACCCCAATGGATCTTCTGATTAGATTTTCGAATGATCCTTTGATAGTCAGTATCATGTAAACTTATTTTTAATCTACATATCATAGGATTCCTAGGTCTTCATGAGAAACGACATACTAAAATATTATAAGTTAAAAAAATAAATAATTATTAATAAATTTAAGTAATATAGTGACGTGATGTCCGTAATATCTGATATCTAAACTAATCATGATGATGTATCTTTTACATATCTTACCACCCACTATGTAGAGTTTAAATGGACACTTAATAAAAAAAATTTTAAAATTTTCAGAGATTCTTCATTCTCATGATGATCCTACTTTATATGAGCGTATAATAATAATCTTCAGAGATTATCATATTCAAAATAAAATATTTAGTATCATATTTAATAATACATCAAACAATAGATATAGCTATTAACATGTTTGTTAGCACCATTAAATACGGGCTATCAAAAAAAAATTTGTTAGATGCATGTGTCATATTATTAACTCTATAGTTCAAGCAAGAATGAAAATTATTTTTCCTACTTTAGAAAAAATATAAAACTCACTAAAATATTTTTGGATACCTAGCAGATAATAGGAGTTTAGCAGTCCTTGTTTATATGCAAGTCTAAAGAAGAAGAAATTTCAAATGAATATAAGACATCATTAAAATTATACTTATTTAATATTAGAGTCATATGTTGAATACGAACATATTATATCCGACTACGTCATAAATAAAAGTGAAGAACTTATTATTAATGACAAACTAGAATATAAGAATTTTATTTATAAAATTTTTGAAATTTTTCTATGAGACGACAAATATGTGTTAAGTCAATTTATACTCTCACCACTTACATTGCACTTAATTGCATCTGTAATATTAGTGACATATTTATGAAATTTAGAGATGAACTAATATTTAATAACATGTCTGTTGAGATGAAAACCAAATACTTAAAGTACTTGTCGACCATTTTATTTCTTAATTATCTGGCTGTCTGCATGAATCATAGGATTAAGGTGAAAAATATAGAATATTTTGACATACATATCCATGTGCATTAATCAAGAACACCAACATGAAAAATTCATTAACAAAAAATTAATTTAGTTATTTATATACTAAGACTCTAGGTTTAATAGTAGTAGTAAAGAGATTTCGAATAGAGACATTCTCTATTTAGTTAGTGAGGAAAAAATGATAGAAGGACTGTTGAATATGAGTGAGCTATCTTGATACTTAGATATCAATTACTATTCAGTTCTATCACATAACAATAACAAGAATCTTAATATTTTATAATAATAAAATTATTTGAGTCTATATATCTAGTGCTGTTTAAGATGATATTGAATTTACTGACTCTTTCGATGCTAAGCATAGTATCAGAGTATACTTTATCTATTACCATCAATATAATTTAAGATAGGAGATTGAGACTACAGCTAAATATCATTGAGACACTGACATGCATGAAGGATTGAAAGAGTTCAAGTTTGGTCATCCAGGATCGTGCTGAAACAAGAGCGGATGAGTTGCTAACAAATGATAATTCGTGTGACTTTGAGGATATTGAATCCATCATTAGTGATATCAGTATATACTTATGTAATAATGATCAGTTGCATACTTATACCAATTGAAATTGGGATTAAAGATCGACTTTCATGATTATGATTAATAATTTTTATATTGTGAGTTGTGACATTATTTTTTTTATTGGCTTAATGAGGTGGGGGGAAGGGTGCATGAGGCAAGGCAAGGTAAGGCAAGGCACTTTTGCCTAGGCTGGTAGAATATGGACTTTAGGCACGCCTGAGGCGAGACTTTAATAACTATGGGTTACATATGGCTCATTCTCTTAGTAAAGAATCTAAGTCTTAGGTGAACATATCTCTTAGTCTCTGACTCATCATGAGTGGTTATTGTAATAGACTCGCGAACTACCAAATAATCTAGATTCAAAAAAAAATTTCTCCCAGTAAACCTCAATTTCTTTAGAATCAACCTGATATATATTAGTTATTAAGCATGATGAGCACATAAAAGTGTAATTATAGTGTGAATCAAGAAGTTCAAATCTAGCCAATAAATAGTTATATCCTAACTTGAGGCCCAAGTAGTAAAACAATTGAATAATAAAAATTATAAGTCCATATATATCTACTAAACTTTTACCTAGGCTTAATAAAAAATAAATCATATTCAAAAATATTAATATTAGTATTCACTAATATATTATTATAGAAATATCTAGATTATCTCAACCAAATATTACTTTTTTATTTCTACGATTTCATCTCATAGGAGTATGTTAACATTAAAAAATTAATGTATGATCTCATAATTAGTGCATTAAGTGTTAAAGTTATCCAACAAGTACCATAATGTATTGCTACTCCTAACTTTTTTTATGTTAAATGAATTTTTTATTTTTTTTTTAAATAATTAAAAATATAAAAAAAATCAATGATCTAAAATAAAAAAGAAACAACCAAATAAAATACATATAATTATCAATAAATATGATAATATTTAACTTACTATCAGATCTTAGGCCTATTAGAATCACATGCATCTAAACATATTAGATAGAATAATTTTTTGTTTACACAAGTATGTCATACATGATAGAAAATTTTGATATACTTTCATAGTTTATATATCTAATAATTAGATTCAACATTCTCACTTCACAAGTATTGAGTAACCAAGTCAAAATTGAAAAAATAATAAATCAACAACATTCAAATATTTAATAAGATATTCTATCATAAAAATTAAAACATATAGGTCACATTGCTCAATCCTAAAAAATATTTTACTCAAAGTCTTACGATCATAGAACAAAAATCAATGAAATAAAAAATAAATTCAAAATTAAGTTGCCCAAAAAAATATAACTCAAAAACAATAACTAAGCAACTATAAATAAATAGAATACATAAAAGATAGAAAAAATCAAACTAAATATTATCATAAGCAACTTTAGATGATATATTAATATAATATTTATAACCAACAAGAAAAATTAGTGAAAAAAATAATTATTCAAGCTGATGCTCACGTTGTAGAAGGATAGTTTACACCGTTGAGAATAGTTAGGTACTATTTTTAGATATGAGGTCAAGACCATTTTAGGTAGTTGAGGAGAGAGATTGACTATCAAAGTCATTCGAGGATTCTCATTAAGGTATCCCTTCGTGATCCCTATTAGAAAAGAATAAATAAAATTTCTCACCAATAATACAACAATAAATATTTTTTAGTTTTTAGATACTATTGATTTTGTGACTTATCATTTGATTTTAGACTTCTAGATTATCAACTCGTGAATTAATAATCAAATTATGAGTAATTATTTTTTTCACTAAGGCTCTTATGTCTTTATTTCTACTATGACTAATGCTTACTTGATTGTCAAAACATAATGAATAAAATATCTTTCCAATAGATCTCAGTCTATCTCATATATATATATATATATATTAATTGAATAATAATGTAACTCTAGACTATTGAAAAGTCTCTCAAATCACTCAAGTCTTGACTATGAAATTCTGAGAAATTGTCTGCTAATGAGAAGATAAATATAATATCAAGAAGTCACTCAACCAATCTCATTCTCTCAAATACATCAATTTCTATCAACATAGCCTCTAATAAATATGTAACAAGCCACGTGGATATAATGAATAGTAACTTGCCCAGACTAGCTAGGCTCATATAGTCTCAAACTCAAACTAAAAAATCTCGTATATAACTAGCATCTAGGATGAATATAGTAATACTACTAATTCAGATAAAATCATGCATAAAATACAAGATGAGAAAGTATGTATTAACTCCAATTTAATAGATTATCACATGACAATAAAAAGATGAAAGTCAATTTATAGTCATTTCTATCTAATTTTTGGGTGGTTCATTTGTCAATCGGTTCATTATCCCCTGACTAAAGAACTATATTCGAACTCTAGTAGCCTATTGAGAATAATTCATGTGCACGAGCCTCCATAAAGTAATCACAAAAATTATAATCTCCTCCATGTGTGAATAAATATGGAATTCAACGGAACAAACCAAGTAATCACCCCGAGACACTATGCATACTGCACATACATTGCATACATTATGCTTATTCGGTTCAGACACACACTGCAGCAATTTGCACCAACATTGCCTAACCTTAGGGAGAACGATATCTTGATCAAATATAGCATTCCAGCAAATCTGTACTCAATATTTTTGTGTTACATTGATTCTCAGATGATGGAATATAATGTGTTTGTTATTAACCCTATAGCACATGACATGAATTTCTAATCCCAGAGAGAATGCTCTTATTTATGTCATTGTGCAATATAATTTGACTATCCATTATAACTATGATCATAAAGATGTATTGGACAAGTATCCAAGTAAAATATTCATTTTTTTGAGAACAAAGTCAAACACTCACTCATAGTTAAGCAGAAAATAGTGCAGAAAAATGGCAATTTCAATCATGGCAAGATCATTTCCAGGACAAATCCAACTTCCTGCTCCAAAAGGAAGAAAACTTCCAGCTTTCACGACAATATTCTGCACCCAATTGAAGAAATGCCAATCAACCAAGAAACATAAAAATTTGCCACAATAATAATTTATTAATTGAAGCAAACCTCTTAACTTGAACATTTATCATTATCATCATCAACTAAATTTTATCTAATTATTTAGAATTTATTATATTAATCATATTTTTCCAATCAATTATATTAAAAATCATGTTCACTCTCAATAATTTTGTTGTTAAATCTTTATTTATAATTTTTATTCAATTTCTCTTAGGTTTATTTCTAATTATTTTTTCTTCCTCTATCTGAATAATCTCATACTTTCTAACTACTGCACTAAAAAAAATGTGTTAGACATGATTAAACTACCTCAGACGATTCTCACTTATTTATCATTTATATGAGTTATTTTAATCTTCTTTCTAATAATATATATATACTAACTTGAATATTTATGATTATAAATATTTATAATTAATATGAATATTTGGAGACATAAATAAGATGGTAACATAATACCTAAAGATTATTGATTATTATCTAAGTTATTCATGATAACATAATTTGTATTTCTATGCATAATTTATAATTAACATGAATATTATCATATTCACTTATTATATCATAGCATGAAATTAGAGTAAATTTAATATGCAGCATGGCTTCCAACACATTCAGTGTTGCCTCCAGTAATGACGCCTCTTTGATAAATTTGTACCAGTTATGGCTGAATTTAGTTTGTTCAAGTCTGATTAATCACTTGTATCATAACATGATATTCTAATGCTGTTCTGACTTGGCATCAACTACTTTTTTTATAGTTTACTAGTGCATTACTGTGTTGTTGTCCAGCTGTCATTTTCTCGGGCAGAGTTGTTGCTTCTATTATGTTGAGATAATATTATAATGTTACCAATAAATTTTGACTAAATGCTGCTTTTAATATTCTGCTGTTGTATTATAGATGTCTTTATCTATTATTTTAGATTGAATGATATAACAAGTTTTATATAAGATGAAAATTTTAAATTTACCACAATATAATTGAAAATATTATGAACAATATTATGGATGTCCATAAACTCTCCATTAATCTCTAGACTATTGATATTCTTGTGTCTCTTATTATTCATAGATTAATATGTATTAATTGGCATGAATTAGTATGTATTCATTAGTATATTTAATATGTATTCATGTATTAAACCCTATAAATAGAGAACCTTTATATGAGTCACAATACACTTGAATGAATAAGAAATCTCTCTCATATTTTTCTTATATCTCTCGCTCTCTTGTTCTTCTATTTTATAATACGTTATTAATACGAAGTTCTATTAAATTTTTAAGAGATATATTGAAGAATATAAAAACTTATCTGGTAGGATCATCAATCGATAACAATGATATGTGTCTCGTAAATAGTATATCAATGCATACTATACTTGAAGGAATAAGAAATATCTCTCATGTTTCTTTTATATCTCTCATTCTCTTATCCTTCTATTTCATAATACATTATATACGCATACTTAAGGATATAAAATTATTTTTTATTTTTAATAATGCAAGGATCAAATGTAAATATAATATATTTGAGTACAAAATTAGTTGAGGGTTTTGGAAAAACTAATATATTTTTTATTTTTAATAATGCAAGGAATAAAAATTCATATTGATAATGTATTACATTCTACAAAATCTCAAAGAAATTTATTGAGTTTTAAAGATATTAGATGAAATGGATATCATATTGAGATTACAAATAAAGACAATATTGAATATTTATATATTACTAACATTGTCTCAGGTAAGAAAAATATATTAGAAAAATTATTCATTTTTCCTTTGGTTTATACAACATAAACATAAGCACGATTGAAACACATCTCATAGTAAACTAGTAGTTTACTGATGAAAATAATTTTATTATTTAGCATTACCGATTGGGACATCCTGGGTTTATAATGATGCAGAAAATCATTAAAAATTCAAGTAAAAATTCATTAAAAAATTAAAAGATTTTTCTATCCAATAAATTTTCATGTACTGCTTATTCTCAAGGAAAATTAATTATGAGACCATTACCAACAAAAATAAAGATAGAACTTCTTGCATTTTTGTAACGTATACAAGTTGATATATGTGGGTCTATTCATCCATCATGTGAACCATTTCAATGTTTTATGATTCTGATTGATACATCAACAAGATGGTAACATGTATATTTATTATCAACACGTAACCAAACATTTGCTAGATTGCTTGCTCAAATAATTCAATTACAGATTCTGATTAATGCATCAACGAGATGGTAACATGTATATTTATTGTCAATTCGTCTTGACAATGTTGAAGAATTTACTTCCCAAACTTTAAATAATTATTGTATGTCTATTGGAATAACTGTTAAACATCATGTAGCATATATTCATACACAAAATAGTCTTACAAAATCATTTATTAAACACGTTCAATTAATTGTAAGGTCATTACTAATGAGGACGAAACTATTAACTTCTGCTTTGGGTCATGTTATTTTGCATGTAGCAGCACTGATTCGTATTAGACCAATAAATTATCATGAGTTCACTCATTTACAATTGATTTTTGAACGAGAATCAAATATTTCTCATAGATTAATATGTTCATAGATTGATATTTTTAATGAGGTATTCTCATGGACATCCAAGGAGGAGTATTATGAATAATATTATGGATGTTCATAAACTCTATATTAATTATTTAACTATTGATATTCTTGTAACACTTATTATTCATAGATTAATATGTATTAATTGACAGAGATTAAAATATATTCATTGGTATATTTAATATGTATTCATATATTAAATCTTATAAATAGAAAATTTTTGTATGAGTCACAATACACTTAAAGAAATAAGAAATATCTTTTTTATTTCTCTTATATCTCTCGCTTTCTTGTTCTTCTATTTCATAATAAGATATATTTTTATCTAAAACTATTTTTTTGAAAGAAAAAAAAACAACAGCTTAAAAAATTAGGTGTATCTTTATCAGCTATTCTAGCACTCAAATACATCATAAGTGTTATTCCTCTCTGCCAATATGAATTATTATCAATATCAACATTATTTTAATTTGGATTGAAAAAAAATTATTCATACCGTCAATTTAAAGTAATTAGAAAAATACTTAATTAATGATACTTATTATCAATATTATTTTATTTAATAATAAATTTTTTACAAATTCATCTCCTATGTAAATATCTAACAAATCATCGACGAAATAATTCTCCTATTTTATGATCTAGCAGTGGCTTCATAATGACTGTTAAAAAAAACTCTCCCCCTTCAACCATCATGGAAACTATATTATCTTATTATTAAAAAATATTCATGTGAAAATTTTCATCTACTCCTAATGATGATTTGCTCCTGTTGATCACAATATTGTAGAAATTGAGAACTTGATTTGTTAAATTTACATGTATATTTCATATAGTTTGATCCACACAAACATCCACTTTAGTACTACTTGAAACTAATCTATTTGAAAAAGAAACAAAAATATAGTACTCAATACACTCATTCTCAAATATGTTTTTATTCATAATTTTCTAGTTATTATACTAGCTTCTCTTCTTCACTTTGTTGATTAAGAAATTAAGTCTTTTTCTGAGACATTTGTTATCCAAAATGTCAAAAAGTCATGATGGGTATGATATACATCATTCACACTTGCTGAAATGTTATGATAAAATATTTAATATAAAATTGAACATTAATACTAAAAATTATCCCACAATTACTAAAATTCATATTCAATAAATATATTGGAATGTCATTATATAATGAGTAAAATAAATTGAAACAATTACAACTCACAAATTAAGTGTCATCATCTATAATGAAATAAATAATAAAAAAATAAAAACAATTATAAAAAAAAAACAAATTAAAACTACAATACTCCCACTTGAAACTGATGCATAAAGATTCAAAATATCAATATTAGAAAAAATACATGTGAGCAAATATCTCTTCATGACCTTCATGAAAGTCTATGCTGAGTGATCTCATATATAAATATAAGTTATATCAAAGGTCATATCTCAAATTCTCACTATAGGTGACAAACAATCCATCTCTTTGTACTTCAATTACTTGTAAAATACTAGATTAGAATTTAAGTATCATTATCTTATAATTACAATAAAAAATAATAAAAAAGAAATAAATATATGATCTCAACAAGTAAGTGATTGATCTAATATATCTCACATAATGATTGCAATTAATTTAAAATTTATTTTTTTTTGCAGAATCATTATATAACTGTTTATCTTTTAATTTTTAATAAAACAAGATTATATTCAGAAAAAATATAAAAAAAATATAGTATATCTTATCTCAGTGCAAGATAATATCCAACATAAATCAGAACATCTGAATAATTATAATTGTCCATTGATGCTAAAAGAGATCTCAAACAAAGAGCTAAATCTAGATAAATCTACTGAGTAAAATCTAAAAAATAACAAATTATACTAACTACGTAAATTAAATATAATCAGGTGATAAGCAAATAGTTAATATTCCTTATTATTCTAAACATAACATAGTCAATTAGAAAAAGCATATCTACCAACAAATTAATAATAAAATTAATTGAAATATTCATTAGAGCACAACCTAACAAATTAATATTTGTGAATATATTAATTACATAAATTCTTTATGATAACACAATTCCTCTCTAATAATAGATCATCTATTACCAAAAAAAATATTTGAGCATTCCAAAAAAATATTTGAACTTCCCACGGCCATTCATCTAAAACTATTATTGAAGATAGTCATTAAATTGAATGATTTATAACTCATATTTGATTATTAAATTATCTCCAAGATACACAATAAACATTATTATTATGTTGTCAAAACTATCATTGAAAAATAAGAAAAAATCCATAACACGAATATACAAACCAAATATAATGACTTACTATGAAACCCTCACAAAATATTCTAGAAAAACTATGCATGATTGTGTGGCTCAAAACTCAGGTGATTACTTCATATACACATATTCTTCAATGTCACCATTAAGAAAAATTATTTTTACCTATGATTGGTGTATTCTTCATTTATGAGATGCTGGTAGTGAAATAATAATTCATACAAAAATTATCTTAGTCACTAAAAAATATATATCTTGACAATTCATACCAAACATCTTAATAAAACCCTTTTACAATAGATCACTTCTTAAGGAGATTTAACTTTCCATCAGAACATACCTTTGCTATAAACATTAACATACAATCAACAATAAATCTTCCTAAAAGTCAAGATTCTAGTTCTTTGGCAAGAAAATGTTTCATAAGAAGGCACCAGAATCCTAGTACTATTAACAAAAGTATAAAGGAAATAAAAAAAAAAGTATAAGTATGACAAAACCTATGAGATCAATTACAAACTCTTTATTTCTTTTGGAGAATAATAGGAAGATTAAGATTAGAATGTTTGGTTGTAGGAATTTATGGTTCCTCGATAGATTCTAAGTATAGGTGGCAAGTGAGCCGAGCGGCCCTGGCACGGCCCGATTGTGTGCTTGGCCCAGCACGACACGGTCCAAAACCACGCTTGGACACATGTCATGCCAACTTGGGGCACATCTCATGCAGTGCTGAGCTAAGGAGTGTCGAGCCAGGCAAGACCCACCTTTTTGGCCTATAGGCACGGTCCAACAGCACGATAGGCTACCATGCTCATGCAAGTTTCGGGCGAGGTCCGATTGGACTGTTCCCAACCCGCCCATTTTTTTAAATAATATTTTATTAAAAAAAAGCTTGCCCTACCTTTTACACATTGCAGGTTTTTTTAACCCACCATGTGTTTAGCTTAGGCCATGCATGGTTCAGGCCCACCATCCACATGGATACACACGCAGCTCCCTTCAACCACCCACCCAAGATTTAAGGAATTCATCCTAATTGAAGATTATTGTAAGGCAACAATCAGAAGAATATGGAAAAAAGATAATATAGGTTGAGGAAGAAACGAGGAAGTTCAGACTCCTTACCGTGTATCAACCCGAACTCTCATCAGAATGCTTCAGAAGAAATGGAACAAAGGGGTGAGGCCCCATACACCCACCCAAGACACTTATTGCAAGCTCCAATACCAAAATTGAGGCCACAAACTAAGTATAAAAACACCTCAATTTCTTTTCCTCAATTTCACTATGTTCTACAACAAAACACATGTTATTTTATATAGCTCATATAATAAAAGGGGAGATAATAAAAAAAAATAGAAAAAAAAAGGTAGTGTTTGGCCAACCAAATTGTAACATTCAATTGACCCATAACATTCAAAAAAAATGACATAAATACATTTACATAATGTGAGCTTTTCTCAATACTCCTTAGAGACCCTATTCCAGGCTTTCATGCAAGGTGACTTCCAGATGGTATCATTACCGATATACATGATGAAAATGGATGTCCTCATCAATTTTTAGGTGAAAGAGGTCTTCCATCTACTACAAAAACATATGGATTGCTTTTATTGTTATTAAGAATGTCTGTATTGATCTATTGGAACTCATTTTGTGAAATTTAATTATTATCCATTTCTAAGTGTCCACTCCATCTAACAAGGTATTTGTAAACAAGATCATTCTTCATAGGGGCCATCTTTATATCAAGAATATCACTAATATTATTGATCAAATTAAAACTAATAAATTCAAGTAAAGGGGATACCAACATACTCTCATGTGTTTGCTCAATATTATCATGATCTACTATCACTGGATTATTTGGGTCAAATAGAGGAGCTCTTTATTCAACCAAATCTTCTAATAGAATGATGAATTAATATAAAACCCTTATATGAGTTATAAGGACAAAGACATCATTGTTATTCTTTTTTAGTATTTTAAAGAACCTCATACTACGTGCATGCAGATTTCGAATGGATCCAGACAAAAATCAATCTGGTCGCATTAAAATTATCACAATATCGTTCAACTTAAAAATTTTTGAATTGTCCATGCAAGTCACCTTACATTTTATAATGAGCACGAGTCTTCTCAATATGTTCGCTCAATACGTGCATGCTTATGAATCTCTTTATGCAATTAATATAGATGAGATGCAAAAATATATATTGGCTCAGACACTCATTGGTTGTCCCACCTAGGAACCAATTTAATAAGCTATCAAGGTTGAAAGCTATAGACAATCTTTGTTGGACTGAAACAGGCTGTTTGGTTGACTAAATTATTATATGTAAGTTCAGCTATTAGCAGATAAATGTCTCAATCTCCTAAGTCATCATCAATGGACATTGTAAGCATGTTCCCATTTTATGTTGAATAATCTTATACAAGTAGCTTGAGAATTTTACATAGTGACACTAATTTTGATCACTAGCGAGATAACATTCATTTTTGAATAGAATATGAAATGAGCAACTTTGAAAAATGATCTATAATTACCAAAATAAAATTATGATGTTGAGATGCCTGTGAGAGACATAAAACAAAATTTATACTAATATCTTCCTATGGTCAAGGTCAACTGAGTATCAACGGATGATTGTACAAACCCATGTATGCATTCTCTATTTGGCAAGGTGGGAGGTGTGGCATCAACCAACCATTCTTGCCATATTTCTCGGTAGCCCAAGCCAAATGAATCATAGCTCAATGATATCCATAGTCTTGGTTATCCCAAAATGACATGTAAACTACCAATGTGTACTTCCCACACAAGAAACTCTCATAAAAACGTGCAGGGAATACACAATGCTCCATGCTTAAACATTATTTTTCTTAAAAAATCAAAATAAATTTTTTTTCAAGATAAATGACAAATTCTCAAAATTAAGATAAATGACAAATTCTTCTTTTATATTATCATAATTAACAACTTTATTTTTCATGATAGCTAAAAGAGTCAGAAGAATATATGAGATAACACGCCAACTCGAAAGAATATATGAGAAAACACAATGCTCCATGTTCGTACAATCTTGTAAAAACTTTACCCACCATTTGCATCGAACATTTAATCACTTTTGAGAGTTTATGAATCTCAAAACCCCGTAATCTAAAAAAATTACAAACTCTTGAAAGAGTAAGTAATGTCACCAATATCACAAGGCTTGAATAGTTGAGTGGAACTATTTGACATAAGTGGAATGTCTCTGCCTAATCTTATTTAACTTTTTGCTGAAATATGTAAATGGGTGTAAATCAAGATGTTGCCTATAAATTGAGAAGATTGAGATGTTGACTCATAGATTGACTGTAAATCAAGTTGTCATCAAATTATACCATAACCAACTTTCCTTAAAGAATCATTATAAGTGTGTTATTACTCTCATAAATATATTAGATGTATGTGTCATCTCAAAAGACATAACAGTCCACTCATATATGTCATCCTTGATTTTGATGGTGGACTTTCACTTATCAAGTTGGATACAAATTTGGTGGCAATCACTCATGAGATCAATTTTGAAAATATAGTAATTCCAATCATCATGTCAATCAAGTCATCAAAATCTTGAGATAAAAAAATAATACTTGGTGATAATTTTATTGATAGCTCAACTATCAATGCACATTCGTCAAGTCTCATCTTTCTTGAGAGTTAATATTATAGGAACGGCACGTGGGCAAAAGCTTTCCCAAACTAAACTCTTCTTGACTGGTTCTTCCACTTGGAATTTTGAAACTAAACTCACCATGCTCAATAGAGTTCATGCAATAATAGTGAAAAGTTGGGAGACTAGCTTTCAGCACAAAATCAATAAATTATTGAATATCCTATAATGAATGAAGATAATTGACATAAAAGATCATCAGGAAATATATTGGCAAATTCCCTTAATATATGTGTAGCCTCAATGAGAATTGGAGTGCTTGTGTTACCTGAAGAATCTTGAGTGGTTACAAGAAAAACAAGATGGCCTTCAACTATTTGATGGTTCATTTCCTTATAGCTAATAAAACTCACCTTTACACATGATTTCATATAGCAAGGTTGGTGACTTTCAACTTTGGGCTGAGTTAGTGTAATTTAAATTGTTTAACCTTAGTATTCAAATACAAGTATTCTTGATCATTCAAAAATATGAACATCATGATTATATAATCAGGTATGTCCTAACTCCTAAGATAATCTATCCTACAACCATATCCAAAATATCACACCAAATCTCCTTCCAACAAATCAAAAATTGCAAAGGCACATGGCAATGCTTCTAGACATGAATTATCACATCGCTCATCCAAGTTACTTTATAGGGATTCGGATGTGAAGCAGCCTTAAGGCCTACTTTGGCCATGGAAAAACAGATACAACATTAATACAAATGCCACTATCTACAATCTTCTTATAATTTTTATCCTCATTTTTTTGTCAATGTAAAATATGATAGTGCATTTCAAATTCTCAATGACTCAAGCCGAAGAAAATGCACATCACACAACTACAAGTGATGAGGATAACCCAAGGTCATGATCACTAGGTATGTCTTTTAAGATATCAAGGAATTTATAATTATCATCAATATGATAAGTTTAAACACCATCATCTGGATCAGCCACTACTTCCTTGATTATCTTATAAAAATCATGCTCAACTTATTTTTCATCAAGGACCAATAGAGATGATTTGAAAGAGGCATTTTGGGTAAAGACAAAAGACTCGGTCTAGGGGGTTGTGGTCTGAAATCACAAAGGGGGTATGATGAATTTCATCTAAGTCTTGGACTATGGCATAAGCTCTTTCTAAAATATTGATCACTCTGGCAAATAATTCATTTTTTCAAGTCAAAATAAAGATTTGCTCAAAATTATGACAAAATATGCATAGGTATTTTGATCTCAAGGGTGCTAGATCAAATACATAACTCATTAAACTTGGTAACATACTCTTTTATTAAGGAATTACCTTATAGCAATAAGTTTCATTAATCTAATAGTCAAGCATAATATAATAATAGAAAATATTTATTTTTTTAATTGATTTTAAATCCAAAATATAATATATTATTCATCTCTCATCTTTTTAATTATTCAACTTTAGACTAATACTGATTAATCTTTTTCATTAATTTCATAGAACAAAACTCACCTTATATTCTTCCGGAATGGTGCACCTAATTCATCCCTTTTAATCAATTAAGAAAATGTTAGAGATTGAGTTATCCATCAAAAATAGGAGCATCTACCCAAATATTTTTCAAATATTAATCTTCTAACTTTGTGTGACCATATCCCCATGATAGTTCCCAGAAAGGAGAATGCGAATGACAAGTTCGTTGCTCATCATCAAACTCATTCTTTTGGTAATCACATTCTAACTTGGCAAATTGTTTATTGATTTTACTTTGAAATTTCGTGAAGTCATTATGTAATATCGTAAATTCTTCTAATATGATATAGATATGAGCAAGGATATTGTCATATCGCATCGAGGAGTCAAATCTTATATTGACAAGTCTTTCTAAATTGATCAGACAACTCGATTCCTCTTTACAATAATTATTATTAGAGTGAGTAGACATGCTACTATAATTTAGCAAAAATAATTAAATAATTTTTTAAAAGACATAGCAAGCTGTCCCTAAAATTTTATTATCAAAAGTATATTTTGACTTTCTTATTTTACTTTGAGGACTTAGATATGAGAGCGAGTTTAAAGGATTTTATGAGATTCAATTTCCAAGCTAAGTTCAATGATTTTTCATGAAATGAAAGGGTAAAAATGAGTTTTTTAGAGTAAACAAAAGTAAAACTCAATCTGTATTTCATGTTCAAATTAAAATTTTAGAATTTAGAGATTTTAAAATTTTTGTGTTAGGTTAGAATTCAAATTTATTTAATTACGAGGGAAAGATATGAAATTAAGGTAATTAAATGAATATTAAGGAAAATTAAATTTAGAAATTCAATTTTCCAAATTAGAATTTTAAATTGCTGAGAATTTTGTATAAGTTAGATTTAATTTGGTATGAATAAATTTAAAAACTCAATTTCGCAAATTAGAATTTTGAAACTTTAGAAACTTTACTAAATTAGGCTTAATTTGATGGAAATAAACTTCATAGACTCGATTCTCACATAGGATTTAGAATCCCAGCCAAATGAGTATGTTTTTATCCTTAATTTTAAGGGTTATGAGTAGGTGACAATTAAAAGGATGCGAGAAAATGATGATTTGGGTTGAGGGAGAAAGCGGGCTTCACACTCTCAACCATGTGTCCACCCAAACAAACACCCAACTCCTACATAAATGCTCCTGGAGAAGTGGAACAAGGAGGTGAGGCTTTAAACACTTACCCAAAATATTTATCAAAAGTTCCAAAAGCAAAATTGGGGTCACAAACAAAGCAAAAAACACTTGAATTACTCAAGCCAGATATAAGAAGTTAAATGATCATGTAGTCAATTCTTCTAATTTTGACCATAGTTTTAAAAAGCACAAGGCGCACCAAGGCGCACCAAGGCGCAAAGGTTTCTTGGAATCTTGAGGCGCAACGCACACCTAAGGCGTAGGCTTTTGTGAAGTGAAATATGACTTTAGATGTACATAAATTTTTATTAAATATGATTCTATTGATAAAAAAATAAATGTTCCTAATATTAAAATAAATTTTAATAAAAAAAATAAATGAAATTATATAAATTTCAATATATAATTATAAATTTTGAGAATAAATATATTTTTTTAAAAAACTATAATATATAAGGCGCGCCTCTTCAGTAAAGCACATATCTTAGAAGACGAGATGTGATAGCTAGAGAGTGGTTGTGCCTTGAGTCTAGGCGCGCCTTAAGCGCACCTTTCACAACTATGATTTTGACCTTTCAATTACTCTCTGAAAGAAACAAAAAAAGTTATACTCTGCACCCTAACTTATAAATATTATCATACTCATGTCTTCTCACTTCTTTTACCCCTTTAGTACATCTCTTAATGATACAATGATACCAAATTTTTTTTCTAAAACGTTATCTCATTCAACATGGCAATAGGTCATATTGAAAAAGATATATTTTTTTTTCTAATGAGACTTGAGAACTCTCAAAACCTATAAGAAAGTAAGTTATTGATTGCAAATTAGTTTTCACTATGAAGAGATATTCAGATAAAAAGATAGATCATTTTAAAACATGACTTATTGCAAAAAAAAAATTACTCAGATACTTAATATAGATTATCAGAATATTTTTTTCTCTAGTTACTAAAATAATTTTTTATATAGATTCTTATTTCATTAACAATATATCATAGATTGAGGATATACTTGTTATACGTGAAAAATATTTTTCTTCATGAAGAACTTGAAGAGGTGCATATGAAACAAACACATGAGTTTCAAGTAGCACTATCAAATATAGTTTGCAAATTATAAAAATTATATGCTCTAAAATAATTACCAAAAACTTGGTTTGATAGATTTTTCACAAATATTTATCACATTTGATTTACAAAAGTATGTTACATACTTTTTTTTTTTCAAAATAATCCTAACAACAAAGAGATTTTGCTTATAGTATACAAGATAATATTATGATTATGGGGGATCATGCAACTCAAAAAGTACCTCAGCTATAGTTCAAGATGAAGAATCTCAAAAAACTCAGATATTTTCTTAGTATATATATAGTCTATTCCAAGAAGGATATTGTTTTGTAACTAAAAAGATATGTATTTTATATTCTACAAAAATTAAGCTCTTAAGATTTAGATTGTTCTCTAACAAATACTCTTATTAATTTAAATACTAAATTTACTTTCAATACGACATCCTCCAGATGACTATATGCCTTAAAGAAGAATCATAAGATATTTTAACCATCCAACTATTACTAAATCGGATATAACATATGTAGTCAGTATAATTAATTATTTCTTGAATTATTTTTTTACATATTCATCCAAACATGATTTCTATACTAAGATATATAAAAAAAATCTCCAAAACTTAAAATTTTTTTTTAACAATCATAAAAATTTGCACTTGAACAGTTATTCAAATCAAGTTGGACACTAGCTTGCACAACAAAATTTTATACTTTTCTAGAAAGTAATATTATTACTTAAAAAATAAGAGAAAAGTAATTGTTTCAAGATAATTAACTAAAATAAAAAGTAATTGCAACAATCATCTATAAGATACTTTGAATTTGGCACATACTCAAAGAAATTAAATATTTATTTTTTCTCACAAAACTAAAATCTAAGGTATATTACAATAGTCAAGCAACGAAATATATAATCTCTAATCTAATATTTACAAGTAAACAAAACACAAAGAAAAAATATTTCATCTTTACAGTGACCTTGATAATGCCTCAAAGCTTGTTTATTATTTTTATATCATTATTAACGAGAGTATCCAACATATGAGTTTTATCTAGAGGTGTCAAACGGGGTTGGCCAGCCCGGCCCGACCTGGCACAAGGCACGGCACAGTTCAGTCATGCCTGGGACGGCACGCTACAATGTCGTGCCCGGGCCCGTGTCAGGCACACTCTCAACACCGGTCGTGTCATGTCGGGTCAAGAGATCAGCTTGTCATGCCATACCAAGCATGGCACGAGTGCCTGGCACATCAGTATGGCATGCATGACCACTCACCGAGCATGGTCACGATGAGCCGATGCCTGACGGGCAAGGCTCGCCGAGCCTGGAAAAGGAAAAGACGTACAGCGGTGCGGTGGCACGGTGCTGCACTATCGAACCCCTAATTTTTTAAAAATTTAGAGTTTTTGCCCGACCCAAACCAGGCCGACCTGACGAATTTTGGGGCCACGGGCCCATGTTGGGCCTAACCTCCACAAAACTGTGTTGGGCCAGGCACAACACGGTTACTGTATCATGCTATGTCTGGCCCAGCACGGTAGCTTGGTTGGGCGGATTAAAACCGGGTCGGGCTGGTCCGGGTCGGGCTGGTCCGGGCCAGCCTAGCCCATTTGACACCTCTAGTTTTATCAATCTAGTGACCCATTATAAAAGGGTTTTTCTTATATGTTGTTTATCAATGTTTTTCAATATTGTGGTAATTTTGATGTTTGGGATATTTCTCTATAGTTATATTTATGTTGATATTTTTTGATCTTTTACAATAATAATCCTAGAGAAGTGGCAAACATAAATCTAGTAACCCACATATTAACTTTTCAAAGATAAGGGTGATAGGTTGTGTAAAACCATAACTAATCACATTGCAAAGAAATTCCACAAACTAGAATACACACAAAGAACAAAACATAAATTTCAAAGTTGAGAAGTGGCCAACATATTACTATTCAAAAGAAAGGGTTTTTGTTTCTCTTAAAAGAGCAATGCCACATGTAATTTCTCATATATATTTTAACAATGACAAAAATATTTGTAGAATATCATACACCAACTAATTTAAATATAACCATTTAAGTGTGTGAAGGAAAACTGAAAGCAAATTCACTTACATCCCATCTTGAAGGATTAAATTCCTTTGGATTGGTGTAGATCTGAGGATCCAAATGAAGACTTCTAAACCAGATCAGTACTTTCCAGCCATTAGGAATTGTATAACCTAAATAAGTTCTCATTGAGAAATAATAATTTTATACTCAAATGCAACATAAACAAATGTATAATGATATCAAAAATTTTGACAGTCAAATCCAGACCTTTAATCTTTTGCCAAACTAACAACAATCACTATTTAAACATGAAAGTAAGAATAATATATATAGTAACAATCAAACATTTGATTCTCAGAGTATTTTATTGCATATGCACAAAAATTATTAGTCTCTAAACCTAACATATCTTCGTGTGATCAACTTCTCTCCAATCTCATGCCAAAAAAAAAGATTTAAGCATGCTTACTATATTATTATTTGAAGGGGTATGCAATTAAAGATACTAATTACACTTTAATCTTGAATTTACTTCTACTATTACTTATATCATTGATAGAACATCATCTTAAATTCAAAAATTCATGAGCAAACAAATAATATGAATCAATATTTTCTATGTTTAATCAAACATAACACAAGATTTATAAATATTAACAAATAATATTGAAAAACAAATATAATAATTCATAATACTATTATCATACAAACAAATAATAATAAAATGGGTAGGGCAAATTGGGCATGCCAGAGTTTGGGTGCTAAAATCAACATTATATATATACATACATATATACATATATATACATATGTGTACATATTTATATATATGTATATACATATACATATGTGTACATATTTATATATATGTATATACATATACATGCGTGTACATATGCATACATATGTATATACATATGTATATGTATATGTATAATGTATATGTATACATATATGTATATGTATATACATGTATACATATGTATCTGTATATACATGTATACATATGTATATGTGTCTGTATATACATGTATACATATGTATATGTGTCTGTATATACATGTATACATATGTATATGTATCTGTATGAACATGTATACATATGTATATGTATCTGTATGAACATGTATACATATGTATATGTATCTGTATGTACATGTATACATATGTATATGTATCTGTATGTACATGTATACATATGTATCTGTATGTACATGTATACATATGTATATGTATCTGTATGTACATGTATACATATGTATCTGTATGTACATGGATACATATGTATATGTATCTGTATATGCATGTATACATATGTATCTGTATGTACATGTATACATATGTATCTGTATGTACATGTATACATATGTATATGTATCTGTATATACATGTATACATATGTATATGTATCTGTATATACATGTATACATATGTATATATATATGTTATACATATATTAATTAAATTAAAAAAGACCAAAAACCATAACAATCTCTGTCGAGCTTGTATGTACAAGTCAATAACACTAAGCTTAAAGAAAAAAAAAATAAGCTTAGACCTCTTCAAAACACTAGCAAAAATATCTACTGGCTGCATTGTTATCTAAATATATATGGTAGCAATGATCATATTCTAAATCGTCTACCAAAGTAAGATCATCCGATAGTTAAATACTTAATTTGAAATTATATAACTCGATATTTTACTATCACAACAAAAATAATGAATAAATAAAATAAATATCAAATCTCTTCGAATAGATAAATCTTCTAAAATATCTCACTAGTAATTATTGCTAATACTCTAAAATCCATTATTGTATTGAATCCCAAAATAATTATCGAACTCTTACTTTTCTATGAGCCAAAATTACCTTCAGAAAAAATATAAAAATATATCATAGATCTATATTGGATATCTAACCAACTTCCAAGTGCTTATAATTTCTAAAGGAGATCCTAATTCCTAGAGACTTTCTTGCGTACTTCAATATTTGAAGAATTAAATTAAGATGAATCCACTAATAAGAATCTAAGAAATAATTAATAATATTGAATGTGTATGTTATATTTATCCTGACCATAATCAAATATTAAATCTTTCAAATAATTCTCTAATAATTAGTTGAGTCAACTGAAATTATCGTATCAAAAATACAATATATACCTAAATCAATAAAAATATTTTCTTAAACATAACTTAAAAGATCAATCTCTATAAGAATATCAAATATATAACTCTTCTGTAATATGATTATACTCCTCATAAAATAAATAACCTCTATATCAAGAAAATGCTCGAATATCCAAGGTTATTCATCTAAATTTGTGCTTAAAAAAATCTTTGAGTTATGTGATCATTAACCTATCATCTCATATAATTTAGAATGATATTTATCTAGATAATTAACAAAATCTCGCTATCATCAGTACACCTTTGAAAAAAAAATTGTAATACATAAGTGTAAGCCAAATTAGATAATTGCCTATAAAAAACTCATAAATCATATTAAGAAGATTATTTCAGGTCATACAATATCTTTTATAATTTATAAATTATATCTGAATGTGTTGCTTAGGATTTATGTGATTGTTTTATATATACCTCCTATTTTTATTGTGAGATATTATAAGAAAAATAAGAATTCATACTGAATTCATATTCATCACTACAAAAAGAGTATTATGATAGTTTACACTAAATATTTGAGTAGATCCTCTCATTATAAGTAAATGGGTGTTGCCTTGAAGCAATATTATTATAGTACTAAACATTTGTATCCACAATGAACACACCGACTTATAACCAACAACCAACCTTATCGATGATAGTATTATTAATTCCCAAATTTTATTAGATTTAAGAACATGCATCTCTTTCATCATAATTTAGTATTATATTGGATTGGATAATATCTCAAAGTAAAATTTGAATATTCTTCGTACTATCAAAAAAATAAAAAATTAAATATGATAAAACTTATAAAATAAAATACTCGGTATTTCTATTTTATATTTCTTGAGAGTGATCAAAAAGTCAAAATCAAAATGACTAATTACAAAATCATCTGGCACCTCGATAAACTCATTTTTGATTTAAACAAGCTAAGTATGTCACTCTCTTCAACTAGAGACTATAAATCCTAAGTGGTCATGGTCAAAAGCTTAGTTACTGATTTAATAGGAGTCTATATAAGAGAAGACTCATAGACTAAAACCTTACAAGTTTCTAGAAAAAATACTTATACTTTGGGTATTAGAGTATCCAAGAAAAACTTAGATACACCTAGATGCTAACTTGTCTCATCATAAAAATAATCAAAGACAAAATAAGTATATTTACATATTTTGGAAAACAAATTAAATAATCATTTTAAATAATTTTGGATCTACAAGGTCATATGCTAAGAAAATATATAAAAAAATATTCAATTGATGAAATAAATTATAATTTGATAAAAAATATTGTTGACAAATAAATATAATAATATTAAATAAAATTCATACATCAAATATATTTATATAATTAAAAAAATGATTGTAATGATAAGGCAAGTGCTCCTATCAAAAGCACAAGATAAAAATAATAATAATAAAATTATATCTCTCCTGACAATCTAGTGTCTACTAGTCACAATACTAAATTTGAAAAAAAAATAAATTGGAACCTCTTCAAAACATTAATGAAAATATTTGCTCGTTACAATGTTGTCTAAATATATGATATAATAATAATCTTATCTTACATCTTTTCCTTTAGGAAGAAGTAATACGCCTTTATATATTTTATTCACTCGTTAAATATTTAGATTTAAGATTACGTGTCTCAATGTCTAATTGTTATAGTAAAAAATAATAAAAGAAAATGCGTAACTAATCTCCTCAAGTAGATGATACGTACAAAGTATTTGAGAAATGATTGTCATTAATACTTTGAACTCTATATTTATACTAAATATTGAAACAATTGCATGTCTTTTATTTTTATAGGAGATAAGGTTGCCTCCAAAAATAAAATAAAACTCTAACGTAAATTTTCTTTTGATGCAAGCTAGTGTTTAACTCTAATCAAAATATTCAACAAATTATAAGTGTCAATAATTCCTAAAAGAGATATTAAATCATGAAATTTTGTTCACATACCTCAACATACAAAAAATTGTGTCAACATGAACCTACCAAATATAATCTAGAAAATGACTGACTATACTGGCTATGTATGTTATATTTGATCTAATCATATTTAAATAGTTAATTTTATAAATAATTCTTCTATAAGTACTTGAGTCAACTAAAAGGATCGTATTAGAAGTAAAGTCAATATTTAGATCACTAATAATATCTCCTAAAGTATAACTCAAAAGATAAATTTTCATGAGTATTTCAGGTAAATATTTTCTCTATGCTAAAATGAAACCCCACCTAAAATAATTAAATTCTATACAAAGAAAATAAATAAGTTTTCAAGATTATTCATCTGAAATTGACTTAAAATACTTTTTGAATTAGAAGATCTTTGATTCATCATCTCTCATAATCAAAATATTATTTACAAAAATAATTAGCAAAATTATCATATCAACGTGGCCTCTCTAGAAAAATAAATAAAAATCAATAACACACATGTGTAATTCAAATAAGATGATTGTGTATTAAAATCTCACAAACTAAGCTTCAAACAAGGGGCATTTTCTGTGACAATTTGGCAACAAGCATATAGTCTTCAATTCATATTTCATGAGCAAAGAAATCACATTAAAATCAATTATTTCTTGTTTAGAAAAAAGATTTAGGATGCATTTTAATATTTGAGCAATCATGGGACATATTCACGAAGGTCTTAAATGTCTTATCTCTCTCCTGCAAGCTTGGTGTTTTGGACTTTAATCCACCACCTTAAAAAGAGTATTACAATTTATAGCATTATTTTTTTTTTTGATTTTCTTTCCTTTTTGTTTTGTTTTGTTTTGTTTTGGTGAGAGCTCCTAATATGTAGGCTATCCCAATCAATTTTTTCATTATATAATATTTTTCCATGTACGTTATTTTTGTATGAGCTCATGAATTTAATTTATTGTGGCCTTATTATTTAATAATTAATAACGATAATGAAATATCAAAATCCCTCAAGTAACATCTCTATTAAGCCTCTATACATCAGAGTATATTATATTGAACAGATCATTACTCACACATGATTGACAGGTAAAATATGAAGTTTTCTATGTTTTTCTAAAAAATAAATCTTACACTCAAGTATAGAAATATTTCAAATGCTAAGATCTAGTATTCTCATTTTTTGTCAAAGATGAGAGGACAAGTTGACAATGGACATTCTACCATTAAAGTAAGGTCCTAAAGTCAGCTATGCTCAATCACAAAGGAGGTCTTCCTCAAAATCGTCTGAACTTATAAAAAATATCAGTTGAAAAGAAAACTAAATCAGTATTGAATTTCTTGAAAACATAACTAATAGAAAAAATACTAAGTGAACAACCAAAAAACAAACAAAATATATGAAAGCAGCAAAAAATCAAGTTAAATATTATCATAACATATGAGTTTGGATGTATGTCATTTACTATTACAACATTTAATAAACATGAGAAAAAAAATAATGAAGAATAAACAATTACCTATAAAGTAATTATTGATTTTTGAATTAATAATCCAGGAATCAAAGAAATGAGTTATGAGTCTAATAGTATTGTAAGATTAAAAAAAATGTTATCTTATGGACAATGAATTTTGTGTATTACTCCCCAAAATGGTTCAGAGATAGAACTCTGTGAGAACTCTTAGATGCCTTTAATAGTCATCCAATCCCCCTCAATTAATTGTAGTGTTCTCGACCTCCTATGTGAAAATAAATCTTAATTCTCTTTGTTGTCACTCATCCTCTTGCAGTGTATGCACAAAATTGAGGCTCTCCTACATCTACCTCTACTACAACTGGTACTCCCTCGACTACTAGTGTATGCTAAATAAGATGTCTATCTAGTATATCTTTTTAACATCATGTAGATACAAAAGTGACCAATAATATAACTATGAACTAGTAGGAAATACCCAATCACCTAAGATATGAAATTGAATCCTTAAATATTTTCTAGTGGGGATTACAAAAATATCATGTTGACAAGCCACTTCAACTATCTCGTTCTCTCATATACATCTACCTCAAATGATATAGCATCCAAGAACCAGGTAAAAAGCTGAGTTGAACGAAGATAATGAATAGTAACATGCTCGAGCACTATAGGCTCCTTTAGCCTCAAACTCATAAGTTGTAAAGTTATATCATATATCTATATCATGCAGGAAGAATATAGTAATGTTGCTAACATAATATCTTGCAAGAAGTGCAAGATAAGAAAATGATGACAACTATAACTCAATAGATTGTCACTTAAAACTCAAAAGGCATAAGTCGAAATGGTTATTTCTCTTATGTTTCATTGATGAACGATGCATTATCAAGTGATTCATCATCCTCTGACCAAATAACCATGCCCAAACTTCGGTAGCTTATTGTAAATATTTGATTTGCCCAAGCTTCCATAAGGTAATCACCAAAGACAACTTCCTCCATAAAAAAATATGTGACAAATCATGGAGCATGTCAAGTTACTACACAAACACAACACACATGGTGCACCAACACTGCACCCAAAATGTACCAACAATACACCAGCAACACACACAACATATCCTTGTTCAACATGGCACACCCCTTCTACAACTGCCACAAACACACACACATGGTGCACCTAATATGCATCATGGATGTCAACGCAGTGAGTATCGATATCGACCAAACATAGTGGGCATGACACGTGTATCTATCTGTCATCACATTCTCCTCAGCCCCTTCATGCACATACACAAGTGCATAATGGCGTTTATAGTGCAAACCCCACTAGCAAACCCTAGGATTTGTTTCCTCTACCTAGGGTTTGGCTCTAGTACTAATAAAAATCCACACCAATACACCAGCAATAACTCAAATGAATAACTTCATGCAAATAGATGGACAAAATAAACTCTTATATAACATGGTTAATCAAATTAGAGCATCCCAAATGTGGGATGCTCCCATAACACAATAAAAAAAGAAAAAATAAAGAAAAAATAAGTTATAAATTAAAACTACAATAATAATCTACATTAATATATTTTATCTACTAGTTTAAGACTAATTTTAATAAAATATCATACAATCTAATTGTCATGGTAAATAATAATAAAATATAACACATAGTAATCTTATCTGCAAACTATGATCTAAAAGAGTTAGTAAATAAATCATCATAATTTTGTGCTATATTTTTATACTTGACTTAAAAATTATTGTTTGTAACATATTTTTTTAGAAATAAGATTCTCCTACAACCATATACAAATCATATAATAAGTCTCATATCAATAATAGTTTAAGTTTATCTCGTATTAGAATAATTGACTAATTATGAATAATCATGATCACTATAAAAAATTAAGCTCTTAAACCTTTTTTCGAATAGTTGCCTAAACCATATTCATGTAATGAAAAATACTAAAAAACACTATGGATTTCAAAATTAAATATCTTCTATAAAGTTAGTGTATAAATATCTAATACATTAAACTTAGAGAAGAGAAATAATTTCCCCTTAAAAAATAGGCTAGGTGTGATAAGAATATAGATTATAATAATGATATTAATCTTCTCCCTATAAAAAATAATTCACTTATACAATCAACAAAATAAGAATATCATCTAATAAAATAAGATACTTGAATTAGATAATTCACAACTTGTCATTTCTCATAATAAAAAAAATCATCCACATACTCAAATAGTAAAATACAATTATCATTTGAACATTTTTTATAAAATAAAAAATAATCTATGACACACTTGTACAAATCAAATGAAATAATTGTGATTGAAATTTTCACAAACTAAACTATCAAAGACTATTTTAGACTATATAAAGCCTTTAACAATTTGTAAACAGAATCCAAATATTTTGACAATACTTGAAAATCAAGTGGTTGTTTTATATACGACTCTTTCTCAAATTCATTGTGAAAAAAAATATTCTTTATATCTAACTGATATGTCATTTATTTATTAGAAATAGTGAGAGATGTGGGCATACAGAATAAGATAATGATACAATCTTCTCATCAAACACTCACTAAGAAATTAATAACCAAGAATATATCTTCCTGACGATCAAGATACTAACTACTATGATCTAAGTCATCTTAAATGAAATAATATCTCGAAAAAAAATATAAATATTTTAACATTATTAATTGAAATAGTAAACACGCATGTTGCAGTTTATTAGTTTATGTTTTTTTATTTTTTTATTATTACTAATCAAAACATTTAACATGTGATATACCCCAGCCCATTGACCATTATTTAAGGCCAACACATGTATGAGTTTATTATTGATGTGTTTAGATATTTATTTTTAATGGTTGGCTAAGTATCTTACAATGTATTAAGGCCAAAACTTTAAGAGAGTGCAAACTCTTTGGTTTATAGATGGAAAGCACATATATTATACCAGCACATTGCACGTGGAAGGAGAGCAATGCACATTGGGGCAACGAACATGCATCTAGACAAGGAGTGCAAACCCTAGAAAAGCATGCACGTTGAGGTGGCCCACATGTATCTTAACTTGGAATGCAAATGAGAGGTATCAACTGAGTCGTGTGTGCATATGCCTGCATGGCCCATTTTAGGATGGCCCCAACAAGGCACGACTTCCAATCTGCCCGGACAGCACGGCACGACCAGCATGATTCTGGGAAGACTTTTGCCTACTGTGCCGGCCGGATCATCTCAGGTCATGCCGGATCAAGCAAATTTTTTGGGCAATGCCACCACAAGTACCGTCTATCAGCCACTACCACCGCCGCCACACACTGATGATCAACCAATATAGAAACATTAAAATAAAATAATAAAATAATAAAATAATAAAAATAAAGAAAATAAAAACTAATTATATTACATATACAACAACATCAAACATGACGTTAACAAAACATAGGCATAAGAGTAAAAATATATAATAATAAATAATAACTATTTTCAGACCAAGATCCAAAAGACAGATATGAATTGAAAATAATATAAAATAATTAATAATAATAGTAAAAAAATAATTATAAATCATAATTATAGTATCAAATGCAAATAATATCGAATAAAAATGATAATCATAAAATAAACACAACATCAACAAGTAACAATCAATCTCATTATCAATCAATGTTTGTATGTAAAATATCATCACCATGTAAAAGTCTGAATGTATCGCAATTAATGGCCTCAATATCCTTCAAGTCTAATGAGTCATCATTTGTCAACAACTCTTGAGCTCCCGCTCTATCTTAAATGCTCAACCTCGAATCTTCTCAATCTTTCATGCATGCAAGTAATTCAATAATATTTAGTCACAGTTTTAATCTTCTATCTGAAATAATATTTGTTGTAATAAAAAAAATAGACTCTGATACTATATTAGACATTATAGGAATCAGTAGATCTCGTGTCATCTTAAATAACAAAAAATAAGTAAATTCATATGATTTCAATCATATTAAAATATTATGGTTCTTATTATCATTACGTGATGGGACTAAGTAGTAATCGATATCTAAGTTTCGAGACAGCTCACTCCTTTTAAACAGACCACCTCGTTATTTCCCTCTCACTAATTAAATAAAGAAATCATCTTTTTCTTCAACTATTATCATACTTAGTATTGTAATATATAAATAATTTAGTTAATGTTTTTGTGAAAAAACCCTTCAGGTTGGTATTTCTAATTAATTTTTGTGAATAAACCTTAATCCTAAGATTCATACATGCAATCAGGCAATAAAAAGATTGAATGGTAAGCCAATACTTTTAAATATTTGGTTTCCAGCTCAAAGATCATATTATTAAATATAGGGTGACCTTTAAACTTGTTAAACATGCTACTAGTATTACATATACACTTTAATATAATTTAAGTGGTGAGAGTATACACAAACACATATTTATCGTATCATAAAAAATCTTCAAAATTTTCAAAAAAATTATGTATCCCAATCAGAATCGTCAATAATAAGTTTGACACTTTTATTATTAGCATAGTTGGATATCACATATTTATATTCAAAATATGACTTAAATATTAGGTAAGTATATATCTAGCAATATATCACATCAATTTGAAATTTTTTCTCCATGAGACTCATGAATAAACAGACTCAAACTTATGTTGTCTGCTAGATATCTCTTAGAATATTTTAGAGAATTTCTTATTTTTTCTAATGCATGAAAAATAACTTTCATTCTCTCTTATACTATCAGGTTAATAATGTGACACACACCTAACGTGAAAATTTTTACCTAATGATCTATTTCAAATAGTCCTAACAAATATACTAATAGCAACTCTATTATTAGATGTATTATCCAATGTGATATTAAATATTTTATTATAAATATAGTAATCTCTAAAAATCATTGTCATACACTTATATATATTAAGAACATCATGAAAATGAAAAATCTCAAAAAAAACCTAAAATTTTTTTATTAAATTTTCATATAAAATCTACATAATAAGCTGAGGTATGAAAATGATATACCATCACGACTAGTTCAGATAATAAATGTTATGAATATCATTCTACTATATTTCTTAAATTTATTAATTATTAATTATTTTTCTAATTTATAATATTATATTATATTATTTATACATATAGACCTATGAATCCTACAATAAATAAGTTGAAAGTAGATTTTCATGATACTAATTATCATAGGATCCTCTGAAAATCTAATCAGAAATATTATGATTATAATCAGTTTGATCATATCATTCCTTCATAAATCATTGAGATATATGAACAAGATCAAAGAAACTGAACTACATTCAGTTTCAAAGACCTCACTACTCATGCTCAATTAGATTTTCCTTGGATCTAATATACCATATTTTTTGGTGTATTAATCGGCATCTCTTTAGGTAGCATGTACCACTTGTACTCTTATATGTATATATTTTTTGATAATATATACATTATATCAATTCTTCATTGACACCTATACTCTTAAAATGAGTCGAAACAATTGAAATTCTTCTTATTTTTTGTTTTTTATGAATTTGAGTTTTGATCCAAGTTATAGGAGAAAATATAGCTTCGACCTCAAATCTTTACGTAGGATTATCATTATTATTCATATATAAATTAATATTAATTTTATTATTATTATATTCACTATTAACTATTAGTTAATTTTAAAATTATATTTAAAAATAATTAACTAGTATTTATAAACAATTAAAAAAAATATTCATATTTTGGTATTGTTAGGCATTAGCATAACCAAAACTAGAATTGCTATTTGTGCTTGTGAGTAGTGAGTGTTAATTTGATTTGTTATAAAAAATACATAACATTTGCCATTTCTTTTTGATTTCTAACTTCCAAAAGGCATAGCTAGAGAGAGAAAATTAAAGAACAAAAATAATTAAAATTAAGATTTGAGAATGAAAAAATGAACACAAGAGAGCACATAGCATCAAAGAGAAAAGAATGATTATATATATATATATATATATATATAACTAAGAATGAAAAACTCTAAATACCTAATCAATATTTATAGATTTTTTTTTATTAAAATATTATATTTGAAAAAAAAATGAACTTTTTTTAATATATAAATGGGCATACTATGTTGCACAGACACGGGGATACGACACGGGGATACGACACGGCAGGATACGGGGACACGACAAATTTCAAAAAACTAGGATATGAATACGACTAGGATACGGCATGAAAAAAAAATAAATACAAATATTATCTATTAACAGAAATTTAGATAAAAAAAATGTTGAAACATTATTTTTACAAACATTCAAACACAAACATAAAAAATATTAAAATAAAAGATTAGCATTTTCTTATGAATCAAACAAAATAGCTTCCAGTCCAGGTTCATCAAAAGAAAGATCCGCAATCTCAAGAATTCCAGCATTTTCAATATCCATTGATTCAAAATCACCTCCAATATCCCACATTTTAAATTCGCCTTCATTATAGTTTGGAAATCTCTTTGACATAAGTCGAAGATTGTTATGGACATAAACTAAATCTTCAGCTCTTTATAGTGTCAACTTGTTTCTCTTCATTGAGTGAATAAAATTATAAGTTCTCCAATTTCTTTCACAACATTAGGATGAACAATGTTGTCCTAACAATTTTAATGCAATAGATTGAAGCATCGGTGCAGCAGCTCCATGAACAACCCACCATTTAATAGGACTCATGTACCACCTGTCATTGATGGAATCACTACTAGAAAAATCTTCCAAAATGACGAAAATATAGCATACTCGTCATTTGCTCTTCTCCTTTCACCTTCATTAGAAAAATATCTCTCAAAACATTTTTTTTTCTCTCTTACTATTTCTAAATCTCGATGCGGTATAACACGATCAAGAGACTCAGCAAGTCATTGTTAACTATAATACCTACAAGTTAAGTTATAACATTAATTATAAAATATTAAACATCATAGAATATCATTTATATTAAAATTATCATAATCTACAATTTAAACTCTTAAGATTACCTTTGATTTAAGGAATGAGCAAGAGAATGTAAAGATGTGTGGCTTTTATTCTATCTTTCCACCAAGATTTTATTCACAATATAAAAAAGCCTATAGGTTAAAATACATAGCAATTCATATAAGTTCAGTTATAATTAAAACTTTAAAACTTTCAATCAAAATAATAAAAATTAAAAATTAAAAGTATACCTTGAATTATCTGTGGGACTTTTATGTTCTTTCTTAAAAATAGCTTCCTTCACTTTTTCGATCATAGAATCCCACCACTCATAAATATTGTAAAGGCAAGGTTTGTCAATGTCGACTAATCGAAGCATCTCATAAATAGGAGTTGTAAAGCTGATGATATAATCCACATTCATCCAAAAGTCTTCATTTAGGATTTTATCTTTTACTTTTTTAGCTTTCACTAAATCATCATCTTTATACATTTCTCATTCTTCACTTATCACTAATTGCTCCAAGCCTCTTTTTATTGTTTTAAATCATTTAAGCATAATAATAGTTGAAGCAAAACGTGTATCGGCCACTGAAAGTAACTTCAACTTGCAATGATTATTAAACATTGATAATCTCATTGCATGATTCATAATGAAATTCTTGATAAAAAAAATATCACTTGAAACTTGAGTGATCCAACCACACTGTTCCATCATATCAACATGTCTTAAGTGTGTTGGTGCACAAATATTCTTCAAAGCAAGATTAAGAGTATAAACCACACACGGGGTCCAAAAGATATGCCAAAATTTTGCTTCCATAATGTATCCTGCTGCTTTGCAAGCTGCAGCATTTATCAGTTATAAATCAGCTATAAAATGTTTGTCCTTAGTCTCTACTTCACAGTTTATTGCTTTCAAAATATTTGGTCCACTTTCAGAGACTATCATGATGTTAATAAGTGATCTTCTTTGTGCATCTGACAATCCATCACTACAAATGCTCACTCCTTTATCAGTCCAAGTTTTCTTGATTGGTTCTAATAGATTATCAATATTATTATTCTTCTTCTGCAATAATATTATTCTTAATGCATTATAGCTTGGTGGGACATAACCTGAAAGTTGACTTGCACTTTTAAAGACACGTGAATAATAAGGATTTTTAGCAAAGTAAAAAGACAACCCTCCAGAATAAAACATCCTAGCTATCTCACTGTCAACTAATTCACGTGCACCAATTTTGAATACATTTTCAATTGATCCCATAGTTCTCTTTATCCTTTTTAGATCAATTGGATTAGCACTAGAAGAGGAATTCTCAAAAAAAGAATCTGCAATGCTTAATGTGGGTAAAGAAACTAACTTAGAATTAGATTGTTTCATTCTTTGTTCAGATTCCTCTACCATCCTTCGCATCTCAATCAAATTTTGATTCGGTACTTTAGTACATGATGCAATCTCAGCCCCTTTAATTTTTAACAAGTGAGCCTTGACTCTATAATATGATCCTCTATATATTTGTCTACAAAAATTACATTGAAGAGCAATATTTCCTCCCCTTTTCTTTTATCTAATTTTGCATCTTTCGTGACATATTTCCATAATGGAGCATTATCATCAACATCTTGAATATTTTCTTAATTACTTGAAGGCTCATAATTATAACTCATTTTATTGTATAATTCTGCATGAAAAAAAATTATGCATTTTAAATAATTTATATTAATTCAAAATTAATTTAATCTTATTTTTTTTCTATATCAATACTATAATACATTTTTCATTATATTTTCATTATTTACATATTACATTAATTTATTTAAAATAAATTATATAACAAAAACTATTATACTTACATATTATATATTACTAAATATTACATAATACATATTACAAAAGTATTCATATTTATATATTCCATATTTTAATATTGCATTTTTATTATTATTTTTAACATCATGTATTTAAAATTAAAATAAATTATTTGTTTATTATATTTTGTATATATATTAAATAAACAATAATAATTAAAACATAAAAAATATATATTTAAACCCTCTAACCCTTGCTCCCTATTTAAAATAATTAAAATTATGCTTTGAACCCCCCCTAGAGATTATAGAATTAGGTTACCTTAGGTACTGTCGGCGCCTCGGCGGTATGCTCCACAGCTTCCAACTTCTCTCCCCTCCCCATTAGACGCAATGACAACTATTTCCCATAATCGGCTTTTCGGTCACTCATTGTCGGCGGTGTGCTCCTCAATTTGATGGAGTTGTAGGAGTAAGTGTTAATATATATTATATTTCCACCTCGTCATAATCGTAAAAATGTGTCGGTTCGATAAACGACGTGTCAGTTTCGTAACAATGCATCGGATATGTCTCTGACGCGTCTGTCCGATACGCCACCTGGCGTATCGTACACGTATCCGACGCGTGTCCGTACAGTGTCGCCGTGTCCACGTATTGGACACGTGGACACACCCGTCCAGTGGCGTATCCGTGCAACATAGTGGGCAGAAACTCGATTGTTGACGAATTTCTACCCCTAGCCATTGGGACGAATTCCAATGACCAAATTCTTCTAACTTTTTATTTTATTTTTTTAAACGAATGTCAAAACACATACCCGACAATGACAATGACTACTATCATTGTCAGGTGTGTGTGCATGTTCACCCAACACTTTGTGGCTGGGTAGTCATTAGGACTTTTGTCCCCAAGGGGCAATCCACCACATCAACATGGCCGATCAGATTTTGTTAAATAAAACCACTGCATGGATGTGGTAGGTATATTTTATTATAAAAAACCTAATTTTTTTAAAACAATTCCAGACATGGGCAGGTCACATTTATCAACCTACCCGATTCTCTGTGACCCGTGACCCATTTCCAGTCCCAAGTAATGATCACCATGCCAGTGGACCGTCCTATCGAGCTAGGCCCGCAGGTAGAGATGTCAAATGGGTCAGGGCCGCACCAGGCTGGCTTAGTTGTGGGCCGCCCAACCGAGCTTTCATGTCATGTCTGGCTCGGCACTACATATTCAGGCCAGGCCCGACATGGCTCATAAGCTTAGCGGGTTGGTAAATCATGGTGGGGCAGGCCCAAACAGACCGATTAATAATTTTTTTTAAGATTATGTTAGTTATGTATTCATTATTTTGTTTATATTTAAAAATTTTTAAATTTTATACTTTAAAAGTTTTTTTCTAATGTTAATTATCTTTATTTTTTAGTAATTAGTTAATGTTAATTATTTTTAATACTTTATAATTTATAAATATGTGTATCAGACTATCAGACATCAGTATAAGTGTATTAAATATTAAAATATGAATTAATAAAATATTAAAACTTAAATATGAAAAAAAAATATAAACCAATGCAAAATGAAAATAAAAAAAAAATAAATATTTAAATTTAAACTTTCAAATATCACAACCAAAAATTAAATAAACACAAATGATAAAGGCAAATATAATGTAAATAAAAATGAGTAAATCAAAATCAAAAATTAGAATCAGACATAAGTATCACAATCTGGCAATCGTCAACTGTCAAGCATCAACGGCATCAATCATTCATTGTCATATTATTATCATCCTCAATATCAATATCACTATCATTATATGGATCATCATCAGCAATCAACTCCTCTACTTTTGCTGCAGTCTCAGTCTCGACAAAATCCTGAATGCCCAAGTTCAAATCTTCCCAATTCTTCATGGATGCAAAAGTCTCAACAATATCTGAACGTAATCTCGATCTCCTATCTGAAATCACATTCACTATAACAGAAAAAATAAATTCCGAAACTATGTTCACACCGGAAGAGTCAGTAAATTCCGTTTCATCTTAGATAGCACGGGAAAGATGAACTCGTATGATTTTCACCACAATAATATATCAAAATTCTTAGTATCAAAATGTGATATGATTGAGCAGTAATCAGTATATAAGTACCGAGACAACTCACTCCAATTCGACGGTCCATCCCATCGTTCCCCCTTGCTAACTGAATTGAAAAATCACCGTCTTTAAATATAGTATACATGTTCATACTCGGAGTCTCACTACTATGACCACCATACCTAGTATCATAGTATATAAATAATTCAGTCAACTTCTCATAAATGAACTTTTCAGGTGAATCTTTCAGGTTCATGCACGAGAAAATGTAAGTCATGATATTCTCTACAACTTCCACCTTAACCATAGGATTCATGCAGACGGCCAGATAATAAAGAGATGGAATAGTGGATCAGTACTTTAAGTTCTTGATTTCCATCTCAACAACTATTTTGCTAAGTGTCATGTCATCTTGATACTTCCAAACGATACTACTAATATTGAATATGCACTTTAGTGCAATACAAGTCGTGTGAGTATAAACTGACGAATACATGTTCGTCATGTCATAAAAAATTTTTTTAGAAATTTCATAAATAAAATTTTTATAACCCAGTCAGTATCGTCAATAAAAAGGGAGTCACTCTTACTAGTGACATAATCAGATATTATATATTCGTATCCAACATATAACTCCAACAGCATGTAAGTGTAATTCCAATAATATCTCACATCCGATTGAAATTTTTTCTTTTCAAGATTCACAGTCAAACAGAGGCTATTAAACTCCTGTTGTCTGCAAAGTATACGAATATTTTTTAGTGAGTTACTTATATTTTATAAAGCAATGGTACACACCTTCATCCCCGTTTATACAATTAAGTTAATCAGGTGACACATGCATCTAACATGAAAAATCTCACTTAATATTCTGTCTCTAATATTTCTAACAAACATGTTAATCGCTACTTCATTATTAGATACATTGTCAGATGTGATGTTAAAAATTTTATTTTGAATTTTATATTTTCTAAAGATTTTCATCATGCACTCAAAAATGATCGGATCATCATAAAAATAAAGAATCTCAAAGAATCCTAAATTTTTTTTATTTAGAGTACTTTTTGAATCTACATAGTAGGTGGTGAGGTATGCATAAGATGCATCATCATGACTAGTTAAAATATCGGACGTCACAAAAACCACTCCACTATAATCCCTAAATTCATTAATATTATTTGTGTTTTTAACTTATAATATTTTAGTATGTCTCAATGAGAAGATTTAGAATGAAACCTTTACTACAACATATATTTAAACTTCTATACAAGCAGCAAACATTTTCACAATGACCTTGAAGAGGCCTCCGCCTTATTTTTTTTACTTTCAAACTTGATATTTTAGATATTTACACAACTTGAAATAAAATATTACATTTTGTTAGTTTATGCATTTTATTTTTTTAATATTATTGATGAGAGCACATAAGATTTGAGATGCCCTAATCTATTGGCTATTATATAAGATCAATACATATATGAGTTTATTATTGAGTTATTTGGATGTTAATTTTTTAATATTTAGCTTAACATTTTACAATGCAAATGAATGATAAAGACATAAGTAACAATATAATATTAAGTACAACTCATTTAGTTCTTTTGAAAAATAATTAAAAGATCAATATTGGGAAAGTTATCATCAAGATATCCAAACTTGTCTCAAGATTTGCCTTGGATTTGAATAGGCTAAGCATGTTCTTTTCTTCTAAAATAAACATGAAAGTCAAATAATCAAATATACCAATTCATTTGGAGATGGAATTAGAATAGACTATTGAGCTACTACCTCATCAAGACTAAAAAATAATTCCTTATTAAAGGAAACCTTGGTCTCCATGAAAACTAAAATCAATATGTTTTGTAGTTGTTGATGCATATGATAAATTAATAGAAGAGTCATCATAATATTATCCAACAAGTTTATAAGTAATTGAGTGATGATGATCTCTTCTAATTAGAGGCTCAAAAGAGACACTAGAAAAGTAAGAAATAGTAAGAGATTCAAATGTCACTTTAAAATTATTACCTAATCTAAACTCCTTAAAAAATTAATATTACTCCAAAAAATAACATAAATACTTATTAGTATTATATTTGTCTTAGGAAAATAATACATGCACCATTTTTAGATACTAAAATAATCAATGAAAGATAAAATTTATTCTCCCGAACACTATCTTATCAAGTCATAATGAGAATTCAAAAAACAAAACATGTACACCCAAAAATTTTAATAAATAAGACAAATAATCTTTCTATAAAATAAAAAACTTAAAAAGATACATGATAGAATATGACTAAAAAAGATATTCAGCTGATAAGATAATTTTTTGTTAAAATCATAATTTACCAAAAATATCTAGAAACACTTATATTATAAAAAATATTTTATTTTAACTAAATATTTATTTTTTCTTTCTATAACTTAATTTGTAGGAATGTATTAACAAAAGAAATTTGTTGGATGATCATATGATGAGTGCAATACATCATAAAATTATAAGACATTTTTGTCTAAAACACTATCACTTTAGCTTTCAAATTATAAAGTAACTAAAAATTAATAAAAATTAGAAATATATGTATTGAAAGAGAAATAGCTAAGCTTAATGAATATTATTATTAATGAACATAAAAAAGTATCTTAAGTCATCTCAAATCTCAGCATTACTAGGTCTCTAAATATTTGATTTAGAAACACCTTTTATACTAGAATCCAAAATTTTCAGTTTGACCAAAGAAAAATGATTAAATCAAAAATAAACAAACAAATAGTCAATAACATTCAAAAACTTGATAGATCTTTTAATAGTAGGGAAGAATACATACAAATCATCTTGCTTAGAATTGAAGAAAATGATATTAGTACATTATTAGCACCTTCAGAAATAAATAAAATTCAAAAAAAAAATAAATAATTAAAATTTATATTATCATAATCAAAAAGTTTATATATCTTGTCATTGATTATACTAACATTAAAAAACAAGTTTAAAATATAGTAAATAACAAACAATTAACTGTTATGTGACAATTTTCTCATGAGTAGATTATTCAAGAGTCAAGAGTAAGATTACAAGTAGTGAGAATTGTAATACTTGAAGAATAAGAAACATCTCTTATTATCTTACTAATAAAAAACAAGAGATGTACAACAATCATGTTTGGCCAAGCAAGAGACACAGCTCAAAATAATTATAACTGGCCCGGCACGACACTATTCAAAACCGTGTTTAGACCAAGATCATGCCAACCCATGGCATTGGACATGCCATGTTGGTCTGAGTCAACCATACTTTGTGTCGAGTCAAGCACAACTCACAATCCTATCCTATTGGCAAGGTGCATAGGCATGGTGATGCATGATCGAGCATGGGTCACAGGTCATGGATTATGGGTCACACACACAAAATCGAGTTTTTTTAAACCTAACCCTCGCCTCGTCAATTATGTTGTCGGCTACTGTTACATTTATACTTAATGGGTGTAGACGTGAAAAGTGACAAGCAAGGTCTATCGCTTTTCATATCACAAAAAAAAATATTATTTTTATTTATAGCCTTCTAATTTCATTCCAATAATTATACTACAGGCAGAAATCTGATAGATGTCAGATTTCTAGCCATTTATATTTAAAAATAATAAATAGAAATATATATATTATTTTAATATTTACAATTGTTATAAATATACAACAAAAATATTTTAATTTCATCAAAACTATTTGTTCTCCTTTTCTCCTCTTCTGTGTTGTGTATCTATTTTGATGTCATTATTAATTATAGGGTAGATAGTTTTAAAAAAAATGTTGACTATAAATGTTGATTACTGCTCAAATAAATTTATGTGATTATAATATACTATATTTCAATTATTAATTTATAAGTCATAACTTTGTGTTTCATGTTACAAGTACAAAAACTTTTAAAAAATAAATTTTTAAATTTTTAAATATTAGAAATATAAATAAAATAAAATAATGATAACTAATAACATTAATGATAATAAGTTTAACATAGATATATATAACAACAACTCAATCAAAAGATTCAATGCCAAAACTAAGTTTTCTACAATCACTTTGATCCATTTATCTAAAAAACCTAAAGTTACACAAACTTCAATAATATAAACTTTAACACAATAAAAAATAAATATTTTAGGAGTGATAAAAAAGAATTGGTATAGTATATATATTATGAAAAAATATTTTCATGTATGAAAGCTAGTGACACTAATCATCTTTAAAGGCATGTCGATCAATATTTATATTAGATTCTAAGCAATCACAATTAAATGATGTGGCCTTTGAAGTTGAATCAAATTCAGCTTTATTGACCTCTTTCATTTAACACAATAATTTTAGAAGAAAAACCATGATTAAATTAATTACGATCATGAATTTTTCAATTAAATTTTTAAATGATTCTAAGATAATCAATATTATAAATACATACTTTCATTCAACTTTTTATAGAATTATGAGGTTCACTATAAAAAATGAAATAATAAAATATAATAAGTTACAAAATAATTAATAATTAATAAAATTGAAAAATATAATGTAGTGTCAGTGTAATCTAATATATGTGCTAATTATGATGATACATCATTCGTATATTTCACTGCTCATTGTGTAAATTCAAAATAAAAATTTAATAAAAAAAATTTAAGATTTCCTGAGATTTTTCATTATTATTATTGTCATGTCATTTGAGTGTATGACGAGATCTTTGAGAATATGACATTCAGTATAAAATTTTAATATTATATTTAATAATGATTTAAATAATAAAATATTCAATAGTATGTTTATTAAAATTATTAGAGATAAGACGTTAAGTAAAATTTTTTATATTAGATTTATGTATCATATAATTAACCTATTAGTACCAGTAAAAATTAAAATTATTTTTCATACAATAGAAAAAATAAAAAATTTACTAAAATACTTTAAGATACCTAATAGATAATATGAATTTAACAATGTATGTTTAACAATATATCTAAAAAAAAAATTCCAAATAAATATGAAGTACCATTAAAATTATACATACATAATGTTAATGTAATATGTTATCTATTAATATATAATATCTAACTACGTCAATAATAAAAATAACAAACTTATTTTTAATGATTCAAACTAGAATATAAAATTTTATTTTATGAAATTCCTAAAAATATTAAATAATATGACGAACATGTATTGGTCTCTATATACTCTCACTATTTACATTACACTTAGTTGTATATGCAATATTAGTAGTATGTACATAAAATACTATGGATTTAGTATCTTGACCTAAGAAGCACGGACACGGACACGGACACGAACACGGGGATACGATACGGTAGGATACGAGGACACGGCAAATTCTAAAAAACTAGGATACAAATACAGCTAGGATACAACATGATAAAAAAAATAAAAGTAAAAATAAAAATTATTTTTTTATAAATATTAGATATTTTATAAAATAAAATAAATTAAATTAAATTAAAATATTTTATTATATAAAATAAATATATATTATTTATTTTATAAAATAAAAATATTGTATTTTATTTTATTTTATAAGATAATCTTTATAATTATTTTATTTTATAAAATAATATTTTATAATTATATTATATAAATATATATTTTTTTTATTTTATAAAATAAAAATATTTTTATTTTATAAAAATATTTTATTTTATTTTATAAAAATATTTTATTTTATGCCACATCCCCACACAAATACGCCCGCCCCTGCCTCCCCCTCAAATTACGCCCGCCCCTGTATCTCCCCACAAATCGCGCCGCCCCTACCTCTCCCATCAAATCGCGCCCGCCCCCTGCCAGTAGTTAACGTCGCCCATGCGGCAACATTGGCCACCCGACGTCATCGGACGTTGGGCACTATCAATATGTATACGACTGCCAACACAACCATCCGATACGCCACATGGCGTATCGGATATGGATTGATCAATGATATGCCATGTGGCGTATCAGACACGTATCCGTGCCGTGTACATATCGTGTCCACGTGTGGGACACGTGGACACGGCTGTAGGGAGCCGTGTCCGTGCTTCCTTGATCTTGACTATTGAGATGAAAATCAAATATTTAAAATACTGGTCTTCAATTACAACTCTATATTATATGGCTACTCGTATGAATCCTAAAGTTAAAATAAAAGTGATAGAATATATATTAAGATACATATCCACTTGTATGAACCAAACCAATAAACATGAAAATTTTATTCATAATAAATTAACATGTTTACATATTACGATACTAAGTATTATTATTATAATGAGATTCTGAGTATGAACATAGACATCATATTCAAAGATGATTTTTCCATTCAATTATCTAATGACAAATAACTGATTGATCAGTCAAATAAGAACAAATTATTTTGATACTTATATACTGATTATTATGTCTTTATATCTTATGATGATAATAAAAATTTAAATATTTTAAATTGACAAAAATCATACGAACATACTTATCTCATGCAAACTAAGATATCATATGATATACAAACTCATCTAAAGTATAGTGTAGCATCAGAGTCTATTTTGCCTGTAGCAACCAATATTATTTCAAATAAGAAATTTAGTTAATGATCAAATATCATAGAAACAGTTACATGTTTGAAGAACTAAGAAGATTCAAAATTAAATATTCAAGAAATAATAAAAAAATTATTGATGAATGATAACTCATGATTTATTGAGAATAGAGGTCGTTATTAGCACTATCTTCAGAATTATACATGATGATGATCTACACTACCAAACTATAGATACGAATTGGTAACTCATGTGATGGAATATTGCGATATATATTTTATTTGTGTTTCATCTTATGTTATGTTGTATTATATTTTGGATTATATTTTTTTCAAATGATATTTTGATTTTTCATACAATATATTTCGCATAATTTTTTTTAATTATTAATTTGATTTTAATTCAATTAAATTTTTAATGTATTACACTTTAATTATATTATTTTTTATATGTAAAATAAATGCAATATTTCTAATAAATAAAAAATTAAATTTTCAAAAAAAATTTAACTAGCTAATCAAGCTGCCCATAACTGGCACAACCAGGCAATACCTAACATGACCCCATCACGTAAGTTCATGGCTATTGGCCAAATAGGCCATGTCAGACCGAGTATTTAAGATCCCTTGCCATGCCAACATAACATAATGGCCCAACTGAGAGATAAAAATGAACCGTATTGGCATAGCACGATGTCCCTACTAGGCCACATAAAAACAAACCATATCAGAATTGGCACAACTCATTTGACACCTCTATATATATTCTTCTCTAATAATAATTATTATATGAGAACTTTATGAAAATTCATGAATAGATCAAATAATCAACATATTTCACTCAATAATTTATTACGCTCTCTGTCTCAACTTTGGAAATAATCACTAGCAACTTTCACTGATATACCAATTTTCCTATAATGTATATATCATACTTAAGATCTATCTCAATCTCTACTTTTGCTGGTACCTCCTATATCTCCTAGGAAAGTAGCGTGAGATATCTTTCTACTAGATCTTTGTCTATCTCCTAGGAAAGTACTAGATGGTCTGAAAAATTTATAATTCTTCCTTAAGTATAATATATATAGCAGCAACAAGTGAAGCCATGCACAGTCACAGCCTAATCATTGCACAACACATATTCCTTACACAACAGCTAGTACATCAATACAACTACACACATATAACACAATTGTAATCTACTGCATGACACACAATGCAATTCCATGATGTTACCGATGGACACATTCTATTGCATCTATTGCACACAAGTGTGTTACTAAATTTTCATTCAAAGAAATCCTAATGACAGAATAATTTTGCTAATTATCTACGTAGATGACATTTTGATTATAGAACATTGCAAGTTATGAATCACTTAACTCAAGGAATACCTTCAAATATTATTTTCAAATGAAAGAATTTTCGGAGTCTTAGATATTTTCTTGGCATAAAGATGATTTATTCTACAATAAGTATAGTCAATCCTTTCCTACATTCCCCTTAAAAATTCATATTGACGAACTCTTCACATACTGAGATATATGAAGAAGTCTCTAGAATTTATAATCTCTTTTAGGTATCATGGGTACTTACAGTTAATCAAGTATTCAATTTTAAATTTAAATTAGGCATCAAAATACACCTAGAGAAATTCTATCACAAGATTATGCACTTTTTTTAGAAACAACGTTGTGTTCTAAAAGAATAAAAAGCATACAATTATTTCGAGATACAATGCTGAGATAAATTTTAAAGCTAGTCACATTTACCTGTGAGATATTTGAATATAACATATGCTCAAAGAGATTGAATATGCACTTTTTTTTCCATTATCCTTTTCTATGATAGTCAAGCAATGAAGCATATAACATTTAAAACTAGTATTTCAAAAGCAAACAAAATATATTGAGATAGATTTTTTTTTTTCAAGAAGAAAATTCAGGATGAAATAATAACAATATGATAAATTCAAATAGTAAAGTAGTCAGTAGATATTTTTAGGAGTACCTAAAAAGATCTTATTTTACTTTTCTTTTCTCCAAGCTAGGCATTATAAACTTATATGGACCAACTTAATAAGAGTATTGAGATTTTAGCTTCCTTTTCATTTATTTATTTTCTTTTATATATGTTTTGATGAAATCACTCAACTTATTAGTTGTCCCAGTAATTTTGACCTCTATTTAAGTAATTTTATATATGTTTTTAGATAAGAGTACTTTTTGAAATATTAATTTTCATTTGGGTTATCCCCATTGGTCTCACATAGAGGTGTCAAAAAGGTCGGACAGTCTGAGCTCGGCCCAACTCGGTCGTGCCTAGCCTAGCACGGCATAGTCCAGAATCTTGGTAGGCTGGCTCTCAGCACGGCTCATGTCGTACAGAGGTAACCCGAGCCTCATGTCGGATCAGGCACAGCCCAATACCCTGGCCCGAAGGCATGATATTTTTTTTCTTAATTTTGTTTAATTAAGTTTTATTTTAAAATTAACTTTAAACTTTGAAATTTTAGTTTTAGTTTAATTAATATTAATTAATATATAATTTTAAAAACATAAATTACAATATAATTAAAAAATAAATAAAAAATTAAAATGACAAATAATAATTTTAATTACAATAATAAAAATTAATTTAAATATAAACATAAAAAATTATAATATAAATAACGAAAACCCTACGAAAAAGTTTGAGGCTGCCAAAACTTTGTTTTCTTCGGTCACCTCGACCCAAACATCTAAAACTCAAAAAATATTAGGAGTACCAAAGAAATATTAGGAGTACAAAATAAAGTTTTAATACAAAATATTAGGAGTACCCAAACATCTAAAATCCTACGAAAAGGTTTGACTCACTTTAATATAATACAAAATAAAAAATATTAGGAATACCAAAAAAAATCAGCATAATGCAAATATCATAAAAAAATTTTAATCTGTAAGAATTCGGGAAAGATTGACACTTAAGAGGATTGCTGAACAATATACCAAAAAATATGGTACATTAAATCCTATACAAACCCAACTCAACAGTGAGTTGTTTGAGTTTAGATCCAGTTCAGCCTCAATATTAATTCATTTTATATACTACAATGAGTTTGGGAGAAAATACATGGTCAAACTGATCACTACGATGGGTCCCCCGATTTGATTTTTAGAGGATCCAAGGATAATCAGTATCATACATACTTATTTTTAGTATGTATATCATAGGATTCCTAAGTTCACATCTAGGAACGATATACTAAAATATTATAACTTAGAAAAAAGAAATAAAAATTAATAAATTTATAGATTATAGTAGAGTGGTGTTCGTGATGTCCAATATTTGAACTAGTATGATGATGCAACTTATACATGTCTCACTGCTCACTATGTAAATTCTAAATGGATACTAAATAAAAAAAATATTAGGATTCTCAGAGATTATCCATCCTCATTGCTGTATATGTAATTTGTTTTTGATAATCTGTTCATATAACCAAATATTTTTATTTTAATATTTTCATGTATGCAGGAAAAAAAATATTAAGAGGCCGGGGATGCAGCAGTAGCACAATAATGAAGGTCCCGCTGTTCGGTCAATAGACCGAAATTTTTAGAGCAGAGCCTAACTCATCACATGATCCGACCCACTCCGGTTAAATGAACCAAGAAAGTTTTTATTATAAATTTTTTGTAATTTTTATTTTTGGGTTGTTATTTTTCGAACCTATGAACTATTCATCGTCTTCTCTCTCTCTCTCTCTGCGCCATTTATCGCGATTGTCTCTGCGTTAAACATACTGTAAGACATTTTTTTGGTTTGATTTATAACACATAAACATTTTCTGGTAAATGTAGCTAATCGTACTGAGCGACTAGCAAACCACGTTATTTCTGATTTCTGTTTCTCATTTTTTTGATTCTGTCGTGGTTAGATTGTGGATTGGATATATATTATTTGTTGTTCTTATATTTTTATTGTATTCTGTATCTTAAAATCACCACTGTGAAAGTGCAATTGCCCAACACTCATGATGGATCAATCATTTATGAGTAAATGATAAGAATCTTTAGAAAAAATAATATTCAAAATAAAATATATAGCATCATATTCGATAATGTATCTAATAATGGAGTAGTCGTTAACATGTTAGTTAGGACTATTAGAGATAGACCATTAGAAATGATTTTCTACATCAGATGTATGTGTCGGGTCATTAACCTTATAGTACAAGCAAGGATGAAGATTGTTTCCTCCCGCTTTAGAAAATATACGTAACTCACTAAAATTTTTTCGTATATCTCACAGACAATAAGAATTAGGTACTATTTATTTGTCGGTGTGTCTAAAGAAGAAGAAATTCCAATCAGATGTAAGATACTAGTGAAATTATACATACCTTATATAGGAGTCATGTATTAAATATAAACACATGAATCTAACTACGTTAATAGTAAGAGTGACAAACTTATTATTGACGATACTGACTGGGCTACAAAAATTTTATTTATGAAATTATTAAAGATTTTTTATGACACGACAAATATATGTTCATCAGTTTATACTCCTAAAACTTATATTGCACTCAGATGCATATGCAACATTAGTAGTATATTAGAAAGTTTAGAGATGATCTAATACTTAGCGATATAGTTGTATAGATAAAAACCAAATACTTAAGATACTTGTCCACTATTTTATCTCTTTATTATCTGGCTACCTAAATGAACCCTAGATGTTGTATATAATTTATTTTAATTATTTGTTTTGTATAACCGAATATGTTTCTATTTTAATATTTTTATTTAATGATTTGGTCAGCAGACAAAAGAAATTTTGGAGTAGAGTCTGACCCGTCCGAGTGATCCGACCCACTCCGGTTAATTAAACCGAGAAACTATTTTTGATATAAATTATTTTTATGTCTATTTTTCAGCTGCTGTAATTTTGCGTGTGAAACTGTTCGTCTCCACTTTCTCCTCTCAGCATAATTTTTCATCGCGTTTGTTTCTGCTCACAACCTGTAAGAACTTTCTGATTTGGTTATAATCGGTAAACACATAAGTATTTTTCTGGTGAATGTAGCTAATCATGTTGAACGACTAGTGAACCACGTTATTTCATATTTTCTGTTGTAGTTTTGATTTTGTCGTGGCTTTGTTGGATTGTGTTTGTGAATATATATCATTTTTTATTTTTTCTTGTTCACTTCTTCTGAATCTCTAAAACAAAATCACTAGAAGCGGAATTGTCCAACACTAGAGATAAGATAGGAGTAGAAAATATTTTGACATACATATCTTCATGCATGAACCAATAAGATCAACTTGAATGGTTCATTTACGATAAGTTAACTGAGTTCTTTATATATTATGATACTAGATATAATGGTAGCAATAGTGAGGCTCCGAGTACAGACATAAATACCATATTTGAAGACGATAACTTTTTCATTTAATTAACAAGAACAAAATAATAAGATGAACCGTCGAATAGAAATGAACTATCTCGGTAATTCAATATTGATTACTACTCAATCCTATCACATACTGATAATAAGAAATTTGATAAATTATAGTGATAAAAATCATATGAGTCTAAAGGAGTCAAACGGCCAAGCCGGGCCGGCCCGGCACAGTTTTAGGTTGCCCAACCGGACTACCGTGCCCTGCACAATATCTTCAGGTCATGCCTAACAAGGGCCCGCAGCACGAAATCCACAAGGTTCGGCCCGGTTCAACCAAGTTCAGGTCGGGCCAAAACCCTAATTTTAAAAAAAAGTAGGGTTTAAGTGGCACGCTGCCACGCGCATTCACCCTTTCGGGGCTCGACGAGCCTCGCCCATCAGGCATCGGCTCATTATGACCATGCTCGATGCATGGTCACGCATGTCGTGTCGACATGCCAAGCATGTCGTGCCGAGACTGGCATAGCACACTGGCCAAAAACTTTGGTCCAGCACGGCACGATTCGTGTAGTAGGTACGCCCAGTACGTGCTCGGGCAAGGCACTGTAGCATGTCGTGATGGGTCATGCATGACTGAACTGTGTCGTGCCTCGTGTCAAACTGGGCCGACCCGGCCCTTTTGACACATCTATATGACTTCACCTATCCAGTGCTGTCTAAGATGGCACGAGATCTACTAACTCCTATGATGTCCAACATAGCATCAGAGTTTACTTTTTCTATTGCAGTGAATATGATTTTAAATAGAAAATTGAGATTACAGCCAGATATTATTGAGACATTAACATGCATGAAGGATTGAAAGAATTCAAGCTTGGACATCCAACATTGTGATATGACTAAAGCAAAAATAGAGAAGTTGATTGCTGATTATGATTCGTGAAACATTGATAAGGATTAACGGCTGATATGAGATTGAGATATTGATGATTGAGTTGAGCGCCAAAACCTACTTTATTATCTACTACCTACTACTATTTACACTAATAAGATTTATCATTAGTGCTATTGATATCATCATGATCATACACTGATAAGATTTATCATATTCATTTATCATTTTTGAATTGTCTTTATTTATTTTTTTTTATCATTTTACTTTAAGACTTGATTCAGACACTTATATTTTTGTGATTGAGATTGAATTAGATTCGTGTTTTATATTTATGAGTTTATCTTTGATACTATTTTTAATCTTTTAATTATTCAATTTTGGTCTCGCTTTATTAATTATTATTTAAATTTTTTAAATATTTATAGTTGTTAGTTGTTAGTTGTTAAATGTTACTTATTATTTTTTAGATTTTATTTATTTATGTTTTATTAATTTAATTAATTAAAAATTAATTATTTATTTTAATTTTAGTATTAAAATTTAAATTTTTTAATAATTTTGAATTTGGGATTAACAATTTTCTAAATGGCCTGAACCTGACCCAAACCCAGCCCAAACGGGCCCAATCTAGCAACTCCAGGCACGACCAAACCTAAAAAAGTTAAAACCGGGCCAACTCTGCTAAAGTCGTGTCATGCCAGGTATGGCACGATTACTATACCGTGTTGTGCTCGACACGGCACAATGGCCCAATTAGGCAACCTAAAAAATGGCTGAGTCGGGCCGGGCTGACATGTTTGACACCTCTGGTCCCACACAGATTCCAATAATCTTTCTATCTCATCACAATGTATACTTATACACGAGAATTAGAATCGAATCAAAAAACATATATAAATAACTTTGTTCTTTTTTAAAATTTCAAATACAAAAACTTGAGATTTTATAAACTCAAAAAAAAAAACTTAAATGTTTGGACCATGTAACATTGCTTCCATGTCGGATGTCAATTTTTTTTTAGAAACTTAGATATCCTATAATTTGATGCAAAAAAGAATTTTGTATCATCATTATCACGTCAATCGATGTGGGTTCCACCATCATCAATAAAAAAATGCCTTTTTAAATGCTAATGACTTTAAAATTGCAATAACTTATAACATCTCCTTCTACAACATGTAATTTGGAGTACAAAATAGTGGTGCTATAGCCACCATCAAAAACTAATGGCGATAACTATCATCAAAGCACTCACAACGTGTACCATCATCACTTTTGTACCTTGGCATTGGTGCTGCTTCATCAAAAAAGACCCTCCAATACAATGTTAATCCCTACCAAATTGTTAGGATAGCGTCGAACAAAGAGAAGGAAATGAGAGAATCACAAAAAATAAAAAAGTTTAGATTTTATTAGAAATAAAGAAGCAATTTAAATATAATACAATTCATATATATAATTTGGGATAGTCTCCAAGTCAGATGCTTCCATATAATAAAAAAATAAAAAAAAACAATCAAAAATAAATTAAAAACTAAACAAGCAAAACCGAGAATTTTGTTGATCCTAAGAATTCTGAATTATATGTAAGCTTCAAAAATTCATTTAATTGATTGAAACATATATCAAAAAGTTGAAATCTTCTTTTTAATAAAATATTTAAAATAATTAATTTTATCAAAAATAAAGATGAACCTTATATTTATCAGAAAGTGTGTGAGACCACAATGATTTTCCTATGATTTATATTAAGAACACATTACTCATAGAAAATGATATCCATATCTTATAGAAAGTGATGCCTTGGTTTGAAAATTATTTCTCAAAAAAAAAAAAAACTTAAGTAAAGCTATTTATGTGTTAGGCATATATATTTATAAAAATGGAAATAAAAAGCTTATTGGCCTAAGTCAAAGTAAATAGATAGACAATGTATTGAATAGGTTCAGTGTATAAAATTTAAAGAAGTGATTTTTGACAATATCACATGGCACAAATCTAAGCAAGACTAATGTTGAACCTAATATATCATATGTTTTGAGCATGACAAATAGATACTAATTTGATATAGGTGAGTGTCACTGGAATGCAGTAAAAAAATTACTTAAATAATTGAGAAAAACTAAAATGTATTTTTATTATATGTAGGACAATAAGATGAATTAGTTATAATTTATTACACATATGATAGCTTTTAGTCTAACAATGATGCCTATAGATCACAACAAGATTTATATTTTGTTTGAATGGAAATGTAACAAGCTGAAAAAGTTCAAAATAAAATATTATTATTGATTCTACTACATAGTCAAGATACAAAGCTACTATGGAAGCAGCTAAGTAGACCATTTGTATCAAAAAGTTTATTTTTGAACAATGAATACTTCGTATTATTATAAATCTAGTACACTAATTTAATTATAGCAAAAAGGTCATATCACAAGATAAGGAATTGAGATAACATCAAAGATCTAAACACATTGTTAAACATTTTCATCACATTCACAAAATCATTGAGAGGAAGACGTACAAATATGCAAAATATCTATAGATGATGATATTGTCAATCCATTAACTAGGATACTCCCGCAAACAAAATATAGGAGTCATATTAGGACAATTAATATGAGACAGTGTTTGATTGGATTAAGTGCGAGTGAAAGATTGTTAGTAATGTACCCTAGATGATAATATAATTATTTTCATTATATATTTAATTATATTAAATAAAAGAAATATTTTATTATTATTTTTATAATAATTAAACCATAAATTATTAACATTGCTTATGGAAATCAAGTGCATAACTTAATAATAAAATCCTATAGCTTAAAATAATATTAATCTAAACATATATAATTACTCATAATTGATAGAATAATAATGAATTAAGCCTAGTATAAAATCTGACTAATAATTATATTTTACTGATCTTGAATGTATGATATTAAGTCAACTCATAAATACATATTGGGGTACTTTAACTCTCATATCAAGGAATAAATATCTGAAGCATATAATTTTTACAAGACTAAACGTATACAAGTATCCTATATTGGCTTTGATATCATATTAGAAATTAATTTTAGATCAAATTCATCCTCAAAAGCTAACTCAAAGTTAGAGTAAAATTAAATCATATATATACACCATATTTTATTTAAAATTTTCCAATGTGAGATATTTTAATATAATAGAGTGATAATAAAAATTATGATTGGATATAAACATAATCATGTAGAGGGATAAATGTGAATAAGATAAAAGTTTATTTGAAAAAGATATATCTTAGGACATTTCGATAAATGAAACTGAAAAATACATAATCTTATTTAAATTAATAAATAGTTATTAATATTAGTTATTTTGTCAGTCTATTTTAGATCGAGAAACACAATTAAACCATATAAAGATAACTTAATACATGTCTTAGGTTTGATTAAGATATTATGTGACAAAATGATTATAATATTGATTATAAATTAGATTATATTTAACAATCACATAACTTTAATCATGATATCTTGTTATAAGTCATTTATGATTTTTGAGCTCAAAGAAATTTTAGGCTTGCTAGTAACATTATGTGAACGTATAAGATCACATTCTGTGAATATATTAGAAAGTAAGCATTTAGTTAGATACAAAATAAATATAATATTAAAATATAATATTAAAATATAATATTAAAATATAAATTTAATATAATATTAAATGTGATTTGGTTTTAATAAAACCATAAGATGATTTATTTTAATAAAATAAAATTTTATTAAATGATATTTATTTTTTGAAAAACCATGAACTAATTTAATTTAAAAAATTGAGATTTTATTAAATAAAGTTTATTTTTGTAACTATAAGACAATTTATAAAATATGTGTATTATTAAAATACACATATTTATGAAATACATGTTTTAAGAAAATATGCATTTGTAATATGTAATTTTTAGAAAATACACACTTAATAATAAAAAAAAAAATTATTAGTGCCACGATATATTTTTGAAAATATATAATAGTCATGGCATGGCATAAAACACATAAAACATGTTTATGAAAACATGCCACGATATGTTCTCATAAAAAACATACCTGACATGTTTTACTAATTACATCTATGTGTTTTAGTAAACATGCTTGCATGTTTTACATGCAATTAAAACAAATAAACAAATAATATTAAAAATAAATATTTTATTATTTACAAATCATTATAAATACATATCTCACATGTAGAGATAAATCAATTCAAGATTCAAAAATAATTATGAATTTATGATGTCATTATATATATATATATATAAACATTTGTATGTGTGTAATATATACATATATATAAGATAGAGGATTAAGATCAAGGGTTTTGTGAGACAAACTCAAGATGCTAGCACACTACTTTTTGATTTACAAATTGTTAAATATATTCATTTGTGTGGATTATTTGTAGAGGATATCAATGGTCAATTATAACTAAAAAACACAAGGTCTTGATTTTCAAAAAATTAAGATAATTTTGTGTTGCATAACCAATTAATTATATTCATGGGTCCTTAATTGGATTTATGAAATTTATTACATTATAAGCTCTAAACTATCAAACCCTAATTTCTAATGTGATTAAGATAAATAGATAGCTTATGAGCGGTATAAATTTATTGCAAAATTTTATTTTAAAATTCAGTAAACATCAATAGATTACCCACCATTAACTTCCCCAAAACCCCACATTCCACCCTCTCGTTTCAAGGAAATCATTTTCTCAAGCTGGAATGGAATTTCCTAACTAATACAGGGAATTACCTTCAAAAGCTCATATGCCACTACTACCCAATTCTTAAATTTAAATGTCAAATTCTAAAAATTGGTCCAGACAATAAAATTTCTCCTAAATTATACCTCTTGTTGACAAAAGGAACTCTATAACCGACCAAAGGAAGCTATCGATGAACAATGATACTAAGTTCTAATTTATGTAATTGAAATTCTGAATTAATTAAACTCATTTAGATGATATTTGATTAAGTATTATATTATTTCATTTAGGTACTAATTTCATATCAATTAAATTGCAACATTTATTATTATCAATTTAATTTTCCATTAACAAATGAAAATTTTATTATATTTAAAAAAAAAACCAAAAATACTCTCTTATCACATCATGATCATATACCCCTACAAGAAAATAATTTTCAAGCATTTTCATAAAGTTCTAATTTAACAACAAACTTTTCTTGTTTTATTATACAAAAAAGTATCCCAATTAAATTTAATTATTTTAATTATATTTTATATGTTCTCATTATTGTATCTTAATTAGATGTGAATAAAACTAAGTTTTATATTTAATATTTTGATATCATATTTTATTATAAATATTATTTTTTTATTAAATATTCGTGTCATATTTTCGTGGTATTAAAAATCAAATATATTTTTCAAATATGACTCAATATAAAACATATTTTTGTTTAATTTTTTTATTATACTTGTTTGCCACCCACTCATTAATTTCATAATATTTGAAAACCAAAAAATTATGGGTACAAAATCAGATAGAAATGGCTAATTACTTTGCTCACCTTGATTTGCATAATAATATGGTTGTGGGTGTTGTTTATTCCAAACCTACAAAAAACAAGTCAATATGTATGGTAGCTAATTTAAAAAAGACTCCATCTAATTACCACACATTTGTGTTACCTATTCGAATCAAATTATAAAAAATAAAATTGAAGGCTCATTAAATGATCTAGTTTGATGCATGTTGCCTAGTCATGTAATGAGTTGTATTAGTGTTTGTATGTAATTACATAAATATTAATATATCATATCTCATAAAAACTCTAAAAATAAATACATTTAAGTGAGAATAATATTTAAATGAATAATCACTTATGATTCTTATGTTGCATGTATATATTGAAGATAATATATTAGTAGGTCTTGAGTTCAAAACTCATCAGAAACATTTCCAACTATCATAAATAAAGCTGACGGGATATTAATCTCTTTTAAAATTCATCATTAAATCAAGAATATTGTGTAGTAGGTACAACCTCATCCAACTCATGTTCATCATGTTTTTCATGTTTCTATCTTTTGTGATTTTTTCAATAAATTTGAAATCAATCATGATACTATGATCAAAACACTACTTTGATTAATTAGGATCATCATCTTCAAAATTGAAACTGAAGTGTTTACACTTGGTGATTTTTGCCAGTATTAATGAAACATGAACAAGAAATATATTTGACAACACAAACTCACCACTTATGCTGGTGTTCATTTTAGCCTCTCGAAAAACGACAGATGAAAATGTTACCAATCGAAGGGTTTCATTAATGACCTACCAGAAATAAATATCAATTCAAAATCATAGAAATTGTTATGAACACTAGTACAATTTAAATTTGAAGCATAATAACCTTGTAAAGAAACTTCATATCCCGAAGCTCACTAAGCATCAATTGTTTTTGAGCCAAAGGCCTCTTTATTATTATCCTGTGTTGCTCTTCCTAAAATTTAAAAAAAAAATGGAAAAAATTCATACCCAAAAAAAAATGTGAAAAAGGCATCAAAAGTAACTTGTCAAGATAGATAATTAATATGAATGAGTGAAAATAAGGTCAAGATACATTAACAAAATGGGGTAGAAAATAAGATAATCAAAAAAAATTTGCCCATGTGCAAAAGGTTCGAGCCGACGTAAATTAAAAAAAAAATTCTATGACAATATCTCATATAGGAAATATTGACAAAGCTTTGAATTTCCCTCAAGAAGGGCATATAGATCATCGGATTAGTTCACATAACTTTACAGGAATACAAGGCTCACATATGTACTAAGCATCAGGTTCAACATTTATGTCTCCTTCCTAAATGTCTTCTTGTTGCCCACTTTGTAGGAGTGTCCATCAGGCCGAGCAGCCCAGCATGAGCTGGCAAATTACAAAACTACAAGTCATGTTGGGCCCGTGTGGGTAGCCCATTGTGCAAGTGGAGGTGTCTTGGCCAGATGTGCTGGCATGTGATCCACCTGGGACAATCATATCACACTCCAGGAAATGAATCAAAAAGTGACCCTTGACATTACCCATGCCCCAGCCCGACTGATTCTACCATTCCATTAAAATAGATGAGTCAATACAAGAACAGGCCAACATAATCCTTATCATATGGACTGTGATGTTGTTTAAATAAAATGATTACTGTAGTTGTTTTATTACTATGACTATGATAATCATTCTATACAAAGGTTACCCAATTGTTGACAATGAGTATATAGTCGTAATTAATAGTTGTAATGGATTAATAGCCAAAAATTAAAAAATATATATATTCTTCTTTTAAATTTTATTTTTCCTATATAACTATAATACTAATAATTTTAATTTTTTCGTCATATAAATTTCTTTATGATCTCTCTTTTTTTCTATATTTTTCTTATAAGATCTGACATTTTATAATTTTACAACTTAAATTTTTTAAGACGTCTAGTAAATGATAACATAGCAAGCAACAAATTAATAGCATCACAAAATCAAGATATTTATTTTGTTTATTTAATTTAGTTAAACTATTCATTCTACTTATACACTTGTAGAAATGTCAAATGAAATATGTTGAACTAGCAAAGCTAGAGGTGACAAACGACCTACCAAAGCCAGACTCGTGTTTGGGAGAGGCATGAGCTGGCACAATGGCATGGCTCGGGCCGTGTGATTTAGCCTGCACACCAATTTGTATTCGGCACGGCATGACCCAAATGGGCCAATGGCCAACCCGCATAGGCCAAATCAACCCATGTGACAAAACAACTCGAGTCATACATGGATCATGCCTTTCTATCGAGTAGACCTCAATATGACTATGCACATAAAATGCACATGGCAAATTTTTGTTAAAATGTTCAAGATAGGGCACGTGCGATTCATGTGCCCAAATTTTTTTAAATGACATCAAGCCAATTCAAATAGAGGTGATGTTTATGTTGATGTTCCAACTGCATATCCAATCATTGAAGTAAAATTTCACCATAGAATAATAAAATAATTTGTTGTTGATGTTGCAACTAGAAATCCAATCATTGTGATATAATATCCATCAAATTAAATTTCTTATGACTCTATCATAAGTTTTTTTCAAATTAGTAAATATAATACATAAATCTTTCTTATCTTTTATGTATCTCTCAATTAATTATTTGATTAATTAGATAGCCTCTATAATAATCTTACTATGCATTAATCCAAATCATTTCTTTGAAATCCAAGTTATTATTTTTTGTTTGTATTTTATCACTTTTCCAAAGTTTTATAATACAACTCATGAGTTTTATACCTCAATATTTATTATAATCTTGAATATCTTACTTATTCTACTAAATGATAATTATAATATTTTAATTTCATTCATCATATTTTTATGATCTTTCTGATCTTATTAACCAACCTAATTAACCATATCACTCTTGATATTTCTCTCCCAAGACTCTCCAAACTTCAATAGGTACAATAACTTTCCTAACATTTATTTTTTGATGAGTTTATCTATAGGTGTCTAACGGGCCGGCAGCCCGATCCCTGCACAAGGCACGGCCGGTTTGAGTCGTGCCGAGCCCAGCACAACATGGTCCAGAACCGTGCCCGGGCGAGGGCCAAGCAAATTCCTGACATGACTTGTACCATGTCGTGTCATGCTGTGTCGTGCCGAGGTAAGTAAGCCCACGTGCCAAGTCAGGCACGACCAGGGTGCCTGGCAAATTGAGCACGGCACGAAGCACAATCCGACATGTGCCCCGAGGATCAGCCAATCTAGTTGGGACTTGTGACTACGTCCGACTCGATGCCAAATGAGGCAATAGCACGATGCCCGATGGCCGATGGGATGAGCTGAGCGGGTCAACAGGAGCGCCCACTTGACTTTGGAGAGCATCTGTATCCCTAAAGCACGGCACGAACCAGCTGCCACTGAAAACCAAGATGACTCTGAGCAGCGAGCCATGTTTGGTCTGCCCTCAAGGGAATCTTGTCGTGCCAAGCACAACACAATTACTGTATCGTGTTGTGTCTGGCACAGCATACGAGCCCATACGAGCCTGAAAAAATAGGTCGTGTCGGCCCAGCATGACCCATTTGACACCTATAAGTTATCTCACCTTCATAGATTTTAACTTGGCTACATATCTAAAATTATCTAGTCATCTATAACTCTCAATTTTTAAATTTAATTCATGAATTTATTTAAAAGATCATAAAAATATATCTTCTAATTCTCTTTGATTTTTTATTTCTTATTAGAATCTGATTATTTTTATTCTTAATACATTTTACCTAATTAATATCTATGTTTTTCTTCTCTCTCATCCTAGTCAACTTATAAATATTATTTTCTTCTTTTTACTTTATAATGTATCATGTAACTCATCATATGTCTTAAACGTCATATTATTTTTACTATCATATTTATTTAAATGAGTAAATATTTCATTTAGACATGCCTAGAATAATTTTATGTCCAAAGACCAATAAACTTTTTTATCAAGTTTTTTCTTAAAAATATTTATTGTTTCTTCTTTTAGGTTTCATCATTTTATTTTCAGATATTTATTGAAGTTTAACTATGACTAATCTATGTTGAGTGTTATACTCTCACCTGATATTACTTTACAGTCTTTATATAATATTTTATCTTCTCTCCTAATGAGAAAAAAGACTTTGACTCCTATTAAAAATATTTTCAAAAGATATCAAGTATTTTTCTATCTTCTTAAAGTAAATATTAACTATAAAAAATATAAGATAAATTAAAATATAAGATTGTTCTTCCTAATTTATTCTTTTTTCCAAAATTATATCCTCTATGGTATCTCTCATAACTCTTATTACTTATCTCTATATGCTCATTTAATTTTCTATCAATTAAGATCATTTCTTCCCTTGATATAACTTACACTAATTAAATTATATCTTCTCAAGAAATTTTATTTATTTTTTCAATGAGTTCTACTTGTAAAGCATGGGCAATAATCATATTTAGGATTTCTTCACCAATAATTTGATTGTTACAAGTCTATAACTAATTTTCTTAATCTTTACAACTTTTTCTTTTAGATCTTCATCTACAATTATTACATCATTCCTATTTATCAATTTGTCCATATAATAGAGCTTATAATCATCAACCTCCTTAAATTTATCAATTTTTCACTTAGTATCTTAAAAGGATCATATATTAATATTTTTATGCTTTATAATATCAATTAACTCTAAATATTTATCATTAATAACTCAATATTTCAACATATCATAACCTTATTAACTTTTTTATTTTCCCTCGTCCAAAAAAGTGTAGGAACAACTACCATTCAGCACAATATAGGCACAAAAAAAAAAATTATAATTATAAAACTAATGGTAAGGCTAAAAATCTAAAGAGATATGCCAAAATAATTAATTAAAAAATACAATATATTGAATTTTAGAGAAACCCAACTTAGATGTAGGGTCATTAAATCTGGATTTACTTCAAGTTAAATAACTATTTTTATTTATAATAATGAGTTTACAAGAAGAGAGATTGCTAGATTGATTAGTAATACAAGTATTCCACTAAAATTTATAAAAAATCCTATAATAATTTATTGTGTGAAAAAATATATTAAACTCAGATATCATAGTATTCATAAGTCGACCTACAAATCTAATATTATAAAAAATTATAAATTTAATAAATAATTAATAATTCTAAAAACTTAGAAAATATAATAAAATTATATTGATGAAATTTACTATTTGGACTAGTCATGATAATATTCTTTTTTCATGTCTCATTGTTCATATTGATTCTAACTAAAAATTAAATAAAAAAATATTAAGATTTTATAAGATTTACATCCTAATGATGATTCTACCTTATATGACAATATAATTAAAAATTTTAGAGAATATAAAATATAAGATAAGATACATGATATAATATTTAATAATAAAATATATAATAATATCATGGTAAGTTTATTCATAAAAACCATTATAAATTATTTCCCAATTAAAATTTTTAAGTTGAATATATGTGACACATAATAAATTTAATAATATAAATGTACTTCACAATAATCTATGTACATTAGAATTGTTGTAGTTTTATAACTTTACATTTTATTTCTTTGTATTTATTGATGTTAATTTAGGTTTTTGATTAAAGAATCAAACTAATAAATGCCCAATTAAATTTAATAGAAAATTAATATACAAGTGAGAACCCTCAAATAAAAGCTATCTAGATGACCGAATTTGAGCAGACTACATGTTAGTGCTCTCCATAATATAATCATTATAATTTTTTATTATTATTTTTTTGTTTTTTGTACTTTTGATGGAAACAACCAACTTATGGGTTGCCTCAATCATTTTTGCATATTAAATGAAGATATTTTATATTGTTATAAATTGAAATATAAAAATAAAAGAACTAATACTCAATAAAAATATTATATAATTCATGACTTTATATAATAGACAATTATAATTCACGCAGCTCACAAGTTAAATATTCTCATTAAAAATATAACAAAATAAAATTGAACATAATAAATAAATAAATAAAATCATAATACTCCTCATCAAACTGATATATAAAAGTTCACAACACTCAACTTATAAGAAAGAAAAATAAACTAATGTCTCTTCAAAGTCTTCACTAAAATGTCTATTAATTGCTTTGCTGCTAGAATGTACACAGTAATAATGATTTCATCTTGAATATTCTCCCTGAGAAAGAAATAATTCATTTCTATGTACTTCATCCACTAGTAAAATACTAAATTAGAGATTATATATTTATATATTTTGATGAATAACTATAATAATTAAGTGTAATAAAAGAAAAGAATATGTATGTAATCTCTTCGAGAAAACAATACATCTATAGTATCTCATAAGTAAGTATCATCATCACTCTAATTTACTTCTCTGCATTGGATCTCAAACAACTGCATACTTCTTACTTTTTCAAGAGGCAAAATTACCTACAAGAAAAATACAAAACTTTATCATAGATCTCTCCTCTTAGCATATGTTAGTGTCAAACTTGAATCTTAATATATGTCTTACTATAAATATTCATTATCCCTCAAAAAGATCTCAAGTCCTAAAAATTTTTTTAGATATCTCAATATGCAAAGAATTATATCAAAATAAACTTACTAATTATTTATCTAAGAAATAACTAAGTATACTGATTACGTATGATATATATGATATGATTATAGACAAATAGTTAATTTTTCTATAATTCTCCTATAAATGATAGAAGTAAAATAAATAAATGGATTTATAAAAATATTTGATAAAACACAACTAAAAAAATTAACATTTGCAAGAGTATTGAATACATATCTCCTCTATAACAATATGATACTCCTCGAAGAATAAAATTACCTCTATACTAAAAAAATATTTGATTCTCTCAAGGTCTTTTATCTAAAATTATGTCTGAAAATATTTTTTCAAATTGATTAATTCACAACTCTTCATCTCTCGTAATCAAAATATAATCCACATAGATAATCAGCAAAAATATCTAAATGCTCAAATACTCCTACTTGAAAAGAGTGTTTCAAAACAATTTTGGAGATAAATAATTTTAACCATAATCTACCTGATTAATTAGATGTTTTCTTCTCTTCTTTTTTAGCATATCCCTTTTCAAATCTTGTATTCGAGAAAGAGACTATTTAGGTTGCCTCTCGATGTTTTTAAATATACTCATTTTATCCTCAACTGCATTCCAAGATGGAACAAGTTGTCCTTAAGGATATTGGGATATATCTTTCAAGCATACTCAAGCACTCAAAAAAAAATACAAATATTTTTCACTAGATATTAATAAGTTGTTAGTAAAGTATGGATATTTTTTTTCTAAGACACATTTCTTAACGAGCATAGGAAGAGTGTGAATCCAATTGTTAGACTTGGATCCATTACGCTTCCTCCCTTAAATGTAGCTCTTCCTGGACCATCAGTTAATAAAGAGAGTAACTCATCGACTACTTATGACCATGTTGTTACTCAGAACAATGTTACTCAGAAAAATGTTACTCAGAATGATGTTATTCTTACGAATTTATTATATCTACCAACAAATTTAGATTATGTTGAGTCTGAAAGAAAGATTTTCTGAATAGAAAGATCTCTTTCAATCTCAAATGACATAGTAATTCCCTAGTTTTTACCAATAGTGATTTATATTGAGTCTAAAAATTTAGTCATCTAAAAATTTAGTGATTTATAGTGATTTATATTTAGTTTTTACCAATAGTTTTTACCAATAGTGATTTATACTAGAAGAGATGTATGCCTACCCAGCCTAGTCAGATCAGAGATGAACCTAGCAAGAAATCAAATAATCCTACAACCTATCTCTATGATCTTATTTTACTAATCACTATTTAAAATGGACAAAGGAGGTGTACTCATCATCCAATCTCAAAGATATTTGCATACTTACATCTTGTTCCTTTTTTTTATTTTTTTATGATTTCTCTTGACGATACTAAGATATCCAAGTTTCTTTCTAAGATAGTATATCATTCAGGATAGTGTCCAACCATGATAATAAATATGCATGTTTTCCACTCTAATAAGATTTAGAAATTAGCATTATGATATTTATGAATATCTATTATTGATCACATGTACGAGTAACAGCGAGCAGATTCACCAAGATATTTAATATGTAAGACCATGACAATTATTCTTTAGTTGTAAAAATAGTCTCAATATGAGATTCTTATTTCTATTACAATACCTTGCAATTAAAGGATACAACCACTAGAAGTAAAAAAATACATTTATTCGTGATAATCAAGAGGATGAGGTGTTTAAGGAGCATCCACTTGAGTTTCAAGCACAACAATTAGTTTTAGTTTACAAATTATGGATGCATTGTATGGCCTAAATTAATCACTAAAAACCTTATTAATAAGATATTAATAAACAGTCATCTCTTTTGGATTATATATATGTGTTACTAACTTTTCTTTATTCTTCTAAAAAAGACGTAATAGTAGGAAGATTTGTTATTTATCTATGTAGATAATATTTTGATTATTAAAGATGATGAGTTAAATATCATTCAACTCAACGAGTGCCGCCACGCAAATTTTTTTAAGATACTTTGAATACAAGATATGCTCAAGAAGATTGGGTATGCATTGTTCTCTCACTACCATATACTATGACAATCAAATGACATATAATCTTAATATAGTCTTTTACATACAAAAAAAGTACATAAAAATAAATTACTTCTTAAGACAAAAAATTCATATATCAAATATTTTTATATAATGAGTGAAAGAGATTGTGACAACCTATTGGTCAAGTGCTTCAATTAATAATACAAAAAAAAATTGTAATATCTCCCATCAAATTGGTACATCATATGAGTAAACAATATCAAATTTGGAGTGAAGAAAATTACTTTGAGACCTCTTCAAGATTTTCATAAAAATATATACTAGTTGCTTTTCTGTTTAAATGTATATTGTAGCAATGATCGCATCCTAAATTTTATACTTCTGAGTCATTGTATTTATGTTTTAGTATTAGATTATATAATATTAATCAAACAAAGAATAAAAAAAAATATAAACTAAAATAATATCTAACATCATCAAAATTATACGAATATAATGTTAAAATATTACATTAGGAAGAAACAAAAATCTATCTTTTTTTGAAGAAAAATAAAATTGATCAAATTATAATAATTTTTAATAATTGATAAATAAATCTTTATTTTTAACATTTTTGAAAATTTTTTATTATAGTACTAACATGTATTTTTCAAAAATCTTCTTACATATTACAACTTTAGATGTATCCGCAATATTATTAATGTATTTCAATAAATTAGGAAAATATTCAATTTTAGTAATTTAAAAAAAAAAACATTATCAAGGCACTCATAGACGCATGCCTTTGGTCAAAGCATTATGAAAATGCTTCGAGACATTAAAAAAACAAGTAGCTCATTCCAAGAAAGAGCTTAGACTGCTCATTTGAAAGCAATATTCTAATTAAATTGTGAATATTATTATTGGTTGTTTTTAAATTTCTTTCAAAAATTTAGAGTTTTATAAATATCTCTAATATTCACTTAATATTATTATTTGTTGTTTTTTTAGAATGAGTTTCTCCAATTCAAAAAATTCAAAAAAAAATTATGTAAAATTATGTTATTAAAATTTTCGTAAAGCAATATTTTAAATCTAAATTTGACACCAATTAATAAAAATGAAAATTTTTAATATAGTGAGCATTTTTTTTTATTTTTAATATAAAGATACATGATAGTAAATATTTTCCTACTTCTAATATATTAGATGAGAATAATAATAGCATTGGAGAAAAAAATTTAAATTAAAATAATTTACTTTAAGTCTTATTTTATGACTTTATTAGTTATTTTTATTTAAGTTTGAAACTAATAGTATCATAAAATTTATTTTCTATTTTATGACTTTATTGTGATTTTTTTGTGTAGGTTGTGAGCTAGTATATATTTTTTAAAAATTCTAATGAATTATTTTCATATTTTTATTTATGTTATTATTATTATATTTTATATTTTTTAAAATATTAATTAATTATATAATATGAGACTCAAAAAAAGTATGTCTCAATGCCTTGAGACTTATGTCTCACCTCACCTCAAGAACACAAAAAAATCTCACCTAATACTTTTGCCTTTTAAAACATAAGTTTTTAGTTAAATATATGTTATATGTACAATTACAAAAATTAGAATATTAAGATTTAAGCATCTATCTCACCGCTATATTGTTTACCTTCTTGATTTTATTCATGTGTTAAGATGAATGATATACAAAATATTTTAATTCCATAATTAGTTACATTAACGTGTCCTTCAAGCCAGAGGACAACATATACGAATAATTAAATAAGTTATATAAATTTAAAAATGATAAATAGTATAGTGCCTTCGAGTATTTTGATTATTTATATTTAAAAATTCATTATTCACATAATTAACTAAGTAAAAGCAAAAGTACTTGCCCACCCAATATTTGTGCCCAACCAAAATATTTTACACGTATTATCTAATAAATTGTAAAATTTTGATATTATCATGTGATAGAAAGTTAATATGTCCACATTTTATATATTATTTACTAACCCCTACGAAACATGCTTGAAGATACGATGATGCATGATCTCATGGATCAATTGATAGGTTCAAACGATAAGAGATAGCTCAAGGTTAATTTTATGTGAAATAATGTTATTAAAATTTTCGGAGATCAATATTTTAAATGTAAATTTGACATTAATTAATAAAGATAAAGATTTTTATTATGGTGAATATTTTTTTACTTATAATATGAAGATACGTGATAGTAAAATTTTTGCTACTTTTAATATATTAAATGAAAATAATGATGACTTTGGAGAAAAAAATTTAAATTAAAATAATTTACTTTAATTCTAATTTCATGACTTTGTTATAAATTTTTATTTAAGTTTGAAACTATTAGTATTAAATAATTTATTTTCTTATTTTATGACTTTAGTATATATTTTTTTAGAATTCTAATGAATTATTTTTATTTATGGTATTTTATTATATTTTATATTTTTTAAAATATTAATTAATTATATAATATAAGACTCAAAAAACTATCGTTCAATGCCTCGAGATTTATGTCTTACCTCACCTCAAGAATACAAAAAAATCTCACCTTATACTTTTGCATTTTAAAACATAGAATTTTAGTTAAATATATGTTATATGTATAACTACAAAAATTAGAATATTAAGATTTAAGCATCTATCTCACCACTATATTGTTTACCTTCTTGATTTAATTCATGTGTTAAGATGAATGATATCCAAAATATTTTGAATTCCATAATTAGTTACATTAACGTGTCCTTCAAGCTAGAGGACAACATATACAAATAATAAGTTATATAAATTTAAAAATGATAAATATTATAGTGCCTTCAAGTATTTTGATTATTTGTATTTAAAAATTCATTCTTCACGTAATTAACTAAGTGAAAGCAAAGTGTTTGCCCACCCAATATTTGTGACCAACCAAAATATTTTACATGCATTCTTTAATAAATTATAAAATGTTGATATTATCATGTGATAGAAAGTTCACTTGTCCACATTTTATATATTATCACCTAATAAATTATGATATGTGATCATCTACTAATCCTACGAAGCTTGCTTGAAGATATAATGGTGCATGATATCATGGATCAGTTGATAGGTTCAGACGATAGGAGATAGCTCAAGGTTACATTTTGAATCATGACAACCTGAGTATCACTATCATTCCGATATCAAAATTGGAAACATCACTCATTGAAGCTTACTTAATGATAAAACTAAAGGGAAAGGTCCACCTCTACTAGAATGTAATCAAACAAAACCCAAACACCTGGCCCAATGAAACAAAGAACTAGCAATGGATTCTTGACTGTAATACCTTAGCTTTTTGAAGAACATCTGGATTTTCCTGTAGAAAAATAGTAGCCCACATGATGATATGACCAGATGATTCATGGCCTGCATTCAAATACATCACCAATAAGTCAATAATTTCTTCATCATTCAATTTTCCACCATCTACATCTTCAGCATCCATGAGGCGGTCCACCATGTCTTTCTTTTCAGTGAAAATACAACAATTGCTTCGACGTTCATCCAATACAGATTGTAGTACAGCTACAAGGTTTTTGCGAGCCTGCAATCAGAGAACTTGTTCAGTAACCAAACACTCTGGCTACCAAAGGAACAAAAAAAGCACCTTTAGTGCTTTATGGTAGGCAAATCCAGGAAGATTAATGCACATTGCTCTGATTCCTTGATTAAGGGCCGTGTACTCCTTTTCCAAGTCATACATGACATGTTCATGTTCTGAACCAACAAAAATATGCATTATAATCCTAAAAGTAAGTTTTCTTAATTGAGTCAAGAACTCAATTTCTCCCATTGTAACCCATTTTTCCAGTGCAGACTTCACACATTCTTCAATGTAGGGCAAATATATCAATAGTGATTCGTTCCCATTGATACGTGATGCTGTTATACGCCTAAGACGTTTGTGCTCGTCATAAGAAACAGCAACAAAGGATTTCTTGCCAATGAGTTCAACTGTGGAATAAGGCCACCCTGGTTTAAATGCATTATCATTCACCAGCACTCCCCGGCATGTTTCAGGGGTTGTAACAATTATGCTAGGACTTCCGAACATAAAGGCTTTGTAGATTCCAGCATTTCCATATCTGCAATTAGTGTACCAGATTATTTTAGAGGTTGGGACATGAAATGTGCATTTTAGTTCTTAATCAACTTTAAAAGAATAAAAATACAATGATATTTCCATGTGTGTTAATTTGGAAAAAGAAGTTATCCCCTTGCATTCCCTTTACCGCAATAAAATACCATTTGGAAAATAAAATGAAAATACAATGATGAATTACCATGAACCTGAGGTCCCAAAATGATTGATCAAATCTTAACTTAAAAAAATAAATTTTATTTTTTAATTGAGGTGGAAGTCGTACCCAGTGCATACATAAGGCTTCCAGTTTAACATGATATTTGAGAAAAATTAATATCTCAATAATCTTATCCTCGAAAGTTAAAAGATATGTGTCTAATGAGTATCAAACCCAATACCTACTTGTCACAAGCCTACTCATTCACACAGCAGTGTAGCCCGCATAGCAGCCTCACAACAACACTTTCATGAGACCCAGCATATCACGTATACAAACTTATGTGCATTCTTAACCATAACTGAAGGCTTATTTGAATATCAAACATACTAACGAATTTGAGTAAAAATATATGAGAGTACTCCATAATTGGAGTACAAGTGAATTGGAGATGAAGCTTCCTAAAAGTTAAGGCATGCTGACCCAAATAAATTTGGGGAGATTATCACTAGTCTAGGACTTAACTATAAAAAAGGATATTAACCTGCACTGCACAAACTAGTCAAGAACTAGAATTGCTCTCATAATGAGCGTCAATGCAAGGTGAAACCAATCAGCATAGACACATAGAGAGTGGAGTAGCAAACTGGGTCTTAGGAAAATTTCAATGTAACGCTGTTGAGCGAGTTGCACCATTTCGTGAATGAATAGGCCTGTGATAAAAGATATTAAAGTGGGATAAAAGATTATTAACAAGAAGTATTGCCTTCTATCGATCTTTAGGATAAAAATCTATCTCTCCTAAAGATGCACACCAACTAATAAAGCTAAGTGTTAAGCTACAAATAAGAGGACTCATGTTACTTCATATCCAAAGGTTTGTCAATTTGTCATCTAGTAGTGCAAAACAAGTATTTGCCAACTAGGGGTGGAAGTTCAGTCATATATATTGCTTTCGGGGTGGAAGGGAGTGGAGGCTTCTTACAAGGATGTGTGAAGTCGTGTATGTGAAGAGAGATGTCCTTCTTGGCCTCGGGTATCAACGTAGACCTTAATGAATTAAACCCCATGTAGAACAACAACCTTCTAAGGTGGAGATTGATGAAATGTATCATGCACAAGGCAGTGCAAGATAATGGATGGGAAAGAATGTCAAGAATTTATTATGTGCATCCTTAATCATAGTTAAAGACTTTATTGAAGATCAAACATATAGACAAATTTGAGTAAAGATGTGTAAGAGCACTCCAAAAATGAGAGTGCAAGTGAATTGAATGTGAAGCTTCTTCACAATTTTGGCATGTCGACCCTGCTAAGTCTGGGGAGTTTGTGGACATGACTATTAAGAAGAGTATTGGTTTGCCCTACACAAACTTGTCAAAAGCTAGAGCCACTCTCATGATGAGCCCGAGACATGGCTAAACCAATCAACATAAAGAAATAAAGTGTTGCATGTGTCAGAGAATAATTATGTGTATCCATGACCATAGCTAAAGGTTTTATTGAAGATCAAACATATTAACAAGTTTGAGTGGAAATATATGAGAGTAATCCATAAGAAAAGTGCAAACAGATTGAAGGTAAAACTTCTTTAGAGTTTAGGAATGTTGACCCGATTAAATTGAGGAGCTTATCACTAGCCTAGGGCTTGACTATGAAAAAAGGTATTGACCAACCCTACATAAATTGGTCAAAAGTTGGAGTGCTCTCTTGATGAGCCTAAGGGAGGGTGAAATAATCAGCATAGAGACAAGTGTGATATATAAGGCTGGGTCTCACGAAAGTATTGATGTAAGGATGTCACATGAGCTACACTACTACATGAATTGAGTAGGTCATGACAAAGTATCAAGATAGGATAGAAGATTGATCAACAATGAGTGTTTAATTCTGTCAATCTTGGTGGCTGAAAATCTATCTTTACTGAAAATTCACAATAGATGATGAAGTGATAGGTGAAACTACAAGTAAGAGGACTCATGTTCCCCAAATCAAAAGAGATGCTAATTATTATCTAATAGTATGTAATGGGTGTTTGCATATTAGAGTTAGAAATTCAGACATATATGTTGCTTTCGGGGTAGAAGTAAGTGGAGGCTTCTTCTACGAATGTGTGAAATCGTGTTCGTGAAAAGAGACATCTTCTTTAGCCCAAAGTATCAGCACAGACCTTGATGAATTAAAACTCACATGGAACAACAATCTTCAAATGTGAAGATCAATGAAAGGTGTCATGCTTGAGGGCAAGCAAGATATTGGATCAAAAAAAATATCACAAACTTATTATGTACATTCGTGACCATAATTAAGATCTTTTTTGCAGATAAAATATGCTAACATGTTTGAGTGAAATATATGAGAGTGCTCCAAAAGATAAGCACAAATAAATTAAAAGTGAAGCTTCTTCTGAATTCAGGCATGTTGACCCGATTAAGTTTAGGGAGCTTACCATTGGTCTAAGACTTAACTATGAAGAAGGATAATAATCTATCATACACAAACTAATTGAAAGATGAAGTAACTCTTCTGATAAGCCCAAGGCAAGGCAAAAACAATCAGTACCAAGACATGAAGTGTGGCATCATAGTCTAAATCTCATGAAAGTGTTGATGAGAGGTCACCGCATAGGTTGCACCACTATATGAATTAGTAGGGCCATAATATATTATTATTTGATGAATACACTTTTCATCACACAAAGATATGAGTTCCAATATATATAGTATAGCATAAGAATTTACCAAGTGATTAGTCATTTTAGTATTATTCTTGTCCAAATATTAACCATGATATACAGCTGATAAAATTTTTATGAAATTCAGTGTAGCATCTATCATTTGAAAAAAAGATAAAAAAGGACTAGGTATTTTGGAACATAAATTTTTTTGAATGAATAAAAGCCAACTAGTAAAATATTTTTTTCACTACTAAAATTGTTTATATTAAGAAGAAATTGTAATTGCTTCATTAACCAATAGAACAAATCTACAAGAAACCAACTACTAACTTTAATAACTATTAAGTAATAACCAAGCAAAGCAACTTTGAGATAAAAGAAACAAAATCCTCATGGAAGCTCTAAGTCAACACTTTTTTCTCTGTTCCTATGAAACTAATTCAGTAAACAAGAATGAACTGAGTGTTATAATTAATACTTTAAAATTTTTGAGATGAATTGATGTTCCTAGTATGGTAGTATCACTCATCTAAACTTATTTTTAAGTGCGATCAAGACACACTTCCACCAATTTTTATAGACAGTTTATTAAAAAAAGTTATTTTCATGCTCATTTCTCAAACTCAACAATTTTATTAAGCATGTATGTGGAAATTCAAGCCAAAAATCAACAAACTCATAATAGAACGTGTTGCAATTTACAACTCTGTATTTTAAATTTTATTTTTTTCTTTATGTTTTCTTTTATAAAAAGTACCCAATATGTGGGTAGTCCCAATCAGTTCTCATTATATAAGAGCATATCATTTTTTTTTTCTGAATTGAGTTAATAAATTTAGTTACTTGTGTGTCTTTGTTGTTCAACTTGGTAACCAGAGCCAATATCTTAGGGACAATAAACCTAATGATGTGTGTGTGGATGAGGATTATGGACCATAGAGAGAAGTGAACTTAATGCGCACCAGCCCCAGTTATCGAACATCCACTATGTGCAATAAGTGATGACATAAGGCAATTGGTATCAGAGCCCACTAGATAGATGACATATAAGCAGGCAACATCATCAAAAATTCTGGTGACCAAAATCCATTTGTGTTTTTTGACTTGTATTGATAAAGCCCCATTTGTGTTTTTTGGCAGTGTGCAAGGAAGCTTTTTTGGTTTCATCCAAAACCTTAATTCATTGGAGGCCAGAATTTGATTTTTACCAAATTAGAGTTTCAAATGAAAAGCCCTGATATTGTGTAATTGTATTTTGATTATTTTTAGATGACATGCTTTTGGAAAGAGACAGATTGGCAAACACTTGAGAGGTTTCTCATGTTATACATACTAGTAAACGAGAGAGTATTAGTCACAACAAAGATGAAGACGTGATAACATCAATTCAATGTACACTCTTCAGGAGGATATAGGCTACATCGAAAATAATTATTAGGTGCTATTTCCAAAGAGAAGACCAAAAACATTACAAAGAATTGAGAGAAATATACTAACATCTATTTAAGGGTCCTCATTTATTATTATTGTACCCAAGTGTTCAGCTTGTTACTTTACTTTTTCGATATGTTTTCTTTATCCTTAAGTGTCTTATTAGTATTTTTTTTTGTGAGTTGTTTATTTAGATAACTTTTTGAATTTATTTTCATTTTTATTGATATTTATTTGTAAAATCAAAAAACTTAGAAAAAAATTTTCTAACTCAAAAGAGGATTAATTATATCTCTTCATGGTTATGGTAATATTTTCTGCTAGATATTTGAGTATGTTGAATTATATGCCTTTACATTCCCAGATTTGTCATCTATCACTGGCCAAGTTAAAAATTTTTTGAACGAGTCTGGAGGATAAATCTATCCTAGAGCATGAGGCATGTGAGTTATAAAAATATACCAAAACTTCATATCCTACCCACCAAACTAATATGAATAATGAAATACTCATATATATGGAAACCTAGTAAAGATGAGACCCAAAAATATTTTAAGTATTTTGTTATTTTTTTTAATGATTATTTGTGTTTTACTTGGGTATTTCTTTTTCCTTCTAAATTATTAATCTTTTCTTTAGTTTAAATATTTTATACAATAATAAAACTTCGATTTAATAAAAATATTTAAAAAATAAGAAATAATAATATATTAAAATATAAATTACATAGATTTCACATTTACAATTTAGATCAAAGGATTACATATCAAACATCTTATAGGCACATCACCATAGAATGGGGTTGCATAAAGAAATAATAAACATATAGTTGAGACAACTGAGACTCTCATATTTGGAATGAGTGTTACAAACTATTTTTGAGGGAAATAAAATTTTAACCGAATATCTTCCTATATCATTTCCCAATGTATGTCATTTCAAATTCTAAATCCTGAGAAGAGATTGTCTAGACTACCTCTCAAGATCTTTCAAAATATTTGTTTTGTACAAAATATCTCCCCAAGATAATATAAGATAGCACCTAGGATCTTGAGATGTATTTTTTTAGATACTCTTGCTAAGAAACATAGACACGAATATAAACACAAAGATACAACATGGTAAGATATGAAAATATGACAAATTCCAAATAACCAAGATATGAATAAGGCAAAGACATGGCATAATAACATAAAATAAAAATAATTATTCTTATAAATATTATCATACAAAAAAATTTAGATAATTAAAAACAAGTCCTCAAATATTATAATTAATACAAAAACTATTAATTCATATCTTACCATGACTTTCAATTCATATCTTACCATGACTTTCAATTCATATCTTACCATGACTTTCAATTCATATCTTACCATGACTTTCAATTCATATCCTGCAATTAAAGACTAGTATTTCCTTCTAAATTGAATAAAATGACTTTCAATTCAAGTTCATCAAAAAAAAAATCTGCAATCTCAATAATTTCAACATTCTCTATATCCATCAAATCAAGCTCATCTCTTCTAATATCTCAAATTTTAAATTTACTTTCATTAGAGCATGAATATCTCCTTAACAAAAATCAAAGATTGTTATAAAAATAAACCATATCATCAAATTTTTGTGGTATCAACTTATTTTTCTTCATGACAAAATAAAATTATATGTATTCTAATTTCTTTTAAAACATAAGGATGAATAAGATTATCCTAACAATTTCAATATTATAGATTGACGTATTAGTAAGTTACATAAACAACTAACCATTTAACATAACTCATATCCAACCTATCATTAATGAACTCTAAACTAGAAAAATCTTCCAACATGCAATAAAAAAAAAATACACCTTTAATTGCTCATCTCTTTTCAACTTTATTTAAAAAATATCTCTCATAATATCTTTCTCATGCTATTTTCTTATCTCAATGTGGTGGAACATAATCATAAGACTCATCAAATCATTGGTGACTATACTACATACAAGTTGAATTATAATATAATTTATAAAAAATTAAATATTATAAAATATTATTTATATTTAAATTATTAAAGCTCACAATTTAAATTCTTAAAATTACCTTAAAAGTGAGGAATAAGTAAATGAATGTAAAGGTGTGTGACTTTTAGTTTATTTTTTCACCAAGTTTTCATTCACAATATCAAAAAACCTACAAGTATAATTATAAAATGATTCATATATATTCAAATTTAATTAAAATTTTTAATTAATACTCAAATATTTAACAAATATTTTTTATAAAACTTTTATGATTTTTCTTTTTAATGGCTTCTTTCATTTTTTCCATTATCGAATCCTATCACTCATAAATATTACGAAAACAGTATTTGTCAACATCAACAAATCATAGCATTTCTTACATGGTAGCCATAAGCTAATGATATAATCATAGTTGTAAAAGACGCGTATTAGGCATGCCTAGACTCAAGCACAAGTGAGGAGCAGACATGGCACCTCGCATTGGCTGAGCGAGGCTCATTCACGCAGGCACACAGATAGCAGAAAAGGCACACATCTTCCCTAAGGCGCAAAGCTCTCCACAGGCATGCCTCCATGCAGGTTGTCATCTATTGAGCTCCAAAAGCTCGACGATGAGCTACATGAAGCTTGACCAGCAGCTCCATGGAGATCAACTAGTTCGTGGAGCTTATCGAGCTCCATGGAGCTCTTGGTTGATCTCCATGGAGCTCCTCGAAGAGTTATAGGGAGAGGGGCGAGGGGCGATGTGCAATAGGCAAGTGGATAGATGTAAGGGTATTTTTGGATTAGTATATTTGATTATATTTTTAAAAATATATATATATAATAGAATGCGCCTTACATAAAAAAAAACCATGCGCCTTAAGGGCGCCAGAAAGCCTTTGCGCATTTGTGCACTTTATGCCTTTCACAACTATGAATATAATTCATATCCATCCAAAAGTCATCATTTAAGATTTTATCATTTATTTCTTTAGCTTTTTCTACACCATCTACTTTAAATATTTCTCATTCTTCACTTATCACTAATTACTCCAAGCCACTTACTATTTTCTTAGATCATTTAACCATAACAATAATTAAAGCAAAATGTGTATCGGTCATAGCTATTAAAGGTGCATATGGGACGTGCCTAAAGCACAAGAGCCACAAAGCATTGGGAAAAGCACCTCACTTTAGGCCAGGCATGACTATTTTTGAAAGGCACTGGAGGCAATGAAAAAAGGTATGTCTTGCCCATGCAGGCCTAGCCTCATCAAACAAGCTATCACAGCTCATTTTTGGAATGAGCTAGAGCAACTCATCCATGGAACGATCTTGGATAGCTCGTTCTTAGAATGAGCTTGGGAAGCTCATTCGTGTGTGTGTGTGTGTGTGTACACACATTTACATGCATATATATATATATATATTTATATACATATACATGCATACATATTTAGATATATATGCATGTGTATTATTTGTATATAGGCATGCATAAATATATGTATATACTATATACACATGCAAGCATATAAATACATGCATGCATGTGCATGTACATATATATGCATGCATGTGTATGTACATATATATATATATAGCTATATGCATATATGTATACCAAAGGTATGTCCATATATATATGCATATATATGTATATATATATATATACGTATGCATATATCTATATTCATACCATTATACATGTACACATATAAATACATCTATTATACATACAAATACATATATATATATAGGATTATTAAATTTTTATTATTTTAATTTAGAACTATAAATGCTTGTGTTATTAGAAAAAATTAATAATATTTTATTTTTATGTTTGATATATTTTCTGATTATATTTTATTAATATATAAAAATTATAGATAATATTTTATGAAATATATAATTTTTAATAATATTAGATTTAGTGCGCCTCAAAAAAAATATGCATCTTATTTACATGTTGCGCCTCAAGGCTCTAAAAGACTTTTGAGCCTCAATATGTCTAACATCTCAAATCAACTACTAAAAGTAACTTTAACTTTCAATTATTATCTAACATTAACAATCCCAATACGTAATTTATAATGAAATTAATAATAAAAGAAGCATCACTTAAAATCAAAGAGAACTAAACATATTGTTCCATCACATCATCATATCTTTGGTGTGAACGATGCATATATATTCCTCAAAGTATGATTGAGAGTAAAAACCAAACACAAGTCTAATAAATATTCCATAGCTTTTCTTCCACAATCTATTCTACTACTTTGTAGGCTACAGCATGATCAATTATAACTTGAATTAGTTTTTGAAAGCCAATCAATTGTATAGCATAAATCACCAAATCAACTATAAAGCTTTTGTGCTCAATCTTCCCTTCATTGTTTATTGTTGTCAAAAATATTGGTTGACTTTCTAGAACCTCCATGATGTTACCAAGTTTTCATCTTTTATCATATGATCATTCATCATTGGAAATGCTTATTACTTTTTTATTAAGTATTTTTGAATGATTCCAATAGATTCTCATTATTACTCTTTTTCTTTTGTGATAATATTATTCTTAAAGTATTAAAGCCTGGAGGAACATAACCTAAAAATTAACTTGCAATTTTAAAGTCACAAGCACGGTAAAGATTTCTAATAAAATGAAAAAACAACCCCACGATATAAAACATTCTAGTTATCTCATTGTCAATTATTTCACATATACTCATATTGAATATCATTTCAATTAATCCAATAGATTTTTTTCTCCTTTTTGGATCAATAGCACTAGAACTAAAAAAGGATTTCTCAAATTTTGATATTACAACATTTAATATAGGTAAAGAAATTTATTTAGGATTAAATTATTTCACCATTTGTTCAACTTCATCCATCACACTTGGCATATCAACTAAATTTTTATTTGATACTTTAGTACAAGATTCAATCCCAATCTCTCTAATTTTCGACAAGTGAGTATTGACTTTATAATATGATTATATATATATTTATCTACAAAAATTATATTAAAAAATAATATTTCCTCCTACTTTACCTAATTTTACTTTTCTCATGATATACCTCTATTATAGAGCATTGATATTTTAATTATTTTATTAATTACTTGATTGCTCATAATTTACTACTCATTGTATAATTTTGCATATATCAAAATAATAATTAATAACCATGCATTTAAATTAATCTACACAATTTCAAAATCTAACTAATTTAATTTTTAATATATCCATAAATCTTTATTGAATTAGGCTAATTACATTAATTTGCATGTTTTCATTCATTGAAGTTCAAAATAAAATAAAAAAAATAATATAATCTAATTATTTTTCATTTTTCCATAATTAACTATAAAAAATAGTAAGCATAAAAGATAATTAGGTAAATTGACATGTAATTTTAGATAAGTTACTTTGACAACGATACATGTAACATCAAATCTAATATTTCATGAGCTAACAAAATATGTAGAGATTAATTACTTCTTCATTAGGAAGAAATAGTATTATGATAAGGCATCGAGCATCTTCACAAATACCTTGAAAAGGCCTCAACTTTTAGAAATGATTCAGGATAGACCATTGTTAAAGCATATATTCAAAGAGCAAATCAACTAGCAGACATCTTTAAAAATACATTGAAGAGTCCTCAACTTATAATCGTATTTCTTTCTTCTAAGCTTAATATTCTGAACTTGTATATGTCAACTTCACAAAGAGCATTGTCATTTAAATATTTATTCTATTTTATGTTATTTTATTTTTTTTGTTGAAAGTACCCTACCTGTGAGATACCCTAATCCTTACATTTTATATGGATGTGCATGTATTATATTTAAGTGAGCATTATTGTATTTTTTATTTTTTTGTATTTATTTATAACAATATATGTGGATAATATTCTGGTTATACGAGATGACGAGTTGGTTATCACTTAATTTAAAAAATACCTTATTTAGTAGTTCTAGACAAAGAATCTTCAAAAACTTGATACTTTTTTAGTTTAAAGATGATTTATTCCAAGAAATATATTATATTATCTTGTCACATAAGAGGTATGCGATTGATCCTCTTACATGAGCTGGACTCATAAGTTGTACTCTAGCAAATATTTTAATTAATCTAGATACTAATTTTACTTCTAAATGTAATATCTCCAGTTGAGTCCCATAGAATTTAAGAAGAACAAAATTATCTGACTATTATCAAACTAAATATTACATGTGCAGTCAATATGATTAATTGTTTCCTATATTCTCTTTGACAAGTTCACCTTTATGCAATATTTTTACATATTAAGGAATTATAAGATATCTTCAAGGCCCTAGATCACTTTTAGGGATCACGGACACTTACAATTAGTTGAGTGCTCAGATTCAAGTTGGGCATCAATAGCACCAAGATGAGATCTATGACAAAGTTGTATATTTTTCTTAGAAACAAAAATATTCTCCTAAAGAAGAAAGACATATTATTATTTTGAAATCAAGTACAAAAATAAAATTCAATGCAATGACAATTATTACTTGCGAGATACTCATATTAATCAAGGTATTAATTTTAATTCTGATACAACTCATAAAGTTAATTCTACTATTTGCAATAAAATTATATGAAAGATTAATTATATGACTATTACCCGAATTGATATAGCATATGCAGTCAATATGATTACTTATTTCTTAGATTTTTCTCAAAAGATTCACCTAGACACAACTCTTCGCATACTTAAGTATGTGAAGAATTCTAGAGGAATTAATCTCTTTCAATGATCATGAGTACTTATAGTTAGCCAGATAATTAAATTCAAGTTGAGAACTAGTATGCATCAAAAAGTCTACCAAATATTTTTACTTTTCTTCGAGTCAATATTGTCATTGAAAAAATAAGAGAAACAATTATTTTAAGTTTTATTATGGAAATAGAGTTCAGAAAAATATCGACTATTGCTTGCAAGATACTTTAGATCAAACATCTACTTGAGGATATCAAGATTTATTTTCTTCTTTTACTATTTTTTAGTGTGATAGTCATGCAAAAGTCATATAGTCTCGATTCTAATATTTTACAAGTAGACAAAGCATAAAAAGGTAGATTAATTCATTCTTAGAAAGATCAATGATGAGATCATTACTACAGTATATATTCAAACAATAAAACAGCCAATAAACATATTCATGAAAACATTGAAGAGATGTCAATTTAACTTTCTTTCTTCCAAGCTTAGTATTCTGAACTTAGATGACTGATTATTTGGAAAGCTCTTGTGTTACATAGATTTATTAGAGATCATGCTTTGGTGCAATTGAAAAAATCATCCAATGAGAGTAGATCTCAAGTTCGAGACTCATAGACATAATCTCTCTAACAATTCAGAAGTAAAACTATCGAGATATTAATATCTCTTAAACCACACACTAAAGTGGGAGCCTAGATTCTCCTCAAAAAGTTCTAGCTGGATATTTTAATTAAAATTGGGCATTGGCATACACCAAGATGTCTACGAAAAAATTTTGTACTTTTTTTAATGCAATCTTATTTTCAAGAAAAATAAGAGAGAATTATTTTGAGTTCCAGTTCAGGTTTATCAAAAGAAAGATTTGCAATCTCAAAAATTCCAGCATTCTCAATATCCATTGAGTCAAAACCATCACCTCTAATGTCCCACATTTTAGATTCCCCTTCATTAAAGTTTATAGATCTCCTTGACAGAAGTCAGAGATTATTATGGACATAAACCAAGTCTTCAGCTTTTTGTGGTGTCAACTTGTTTCTCTTCATGGAGTGGATAAAATTATATGTGTTTCAATTTCTTTCACAACATGAGAATGAACAAGGTTGTCCTAGCAATTTTAATACTATAGATTAAAGCATCGGTACATAAGCTTCATGAATAACCCACCATTTAATAGGACTAATGTATCACGTGTTATTGATGAAATTACTACTAGAAAAATCTTTCAAAAATATCAAAAACATAACATACTCGTCATTTGCTTGTTTCCTTTCACCTTCATTATGAAAAATATCTCTCAAAACATTTTTTTTCTCTCTTACTATTTATAAATCTCAATATGGTGGAACATGATCATGAGACTCATCAAGTCATTATTGAGTATAATATCTGCAAGTTGAGTTATAGCATTAATTATAAAAAGTTAAAAACATCATAAAATATCATTTATATTAAAATTATGAAAGTCTACAATTTAAACTCTTAAGATTATCTTGGATTTAAGAAATAAGCTAAGAAATGTAAAGATATGGATTTTATTTCATTTTTCCACCAAGATTTCATTCACAATATGAAAAAACCTACAAGTAAAATTACACAACAATTCATATAAATTTGAATATAATTAAAACTTAAAAATTTTCAATCAAAACTTTAAAAATTGACTAATAAATTAAAATTATACTTGAATTATCTGTGAAGTTTTTATGTTCTTTCTTATAAATGATTTCCTTCACTTTTTCAATCATCGAATTCTACCACTCATAAATATTGTAAAAGCAAGATTTATCTGTGTCAGCTAATCAAAGCATCTCATAAATGAGAATTGTAAAGCTGAGGATATAATTCATATCCATCCAAAAGTCTTTATGTAGGATTTTATCTTTTACTTCTTTAGCTTTCACTAAATCATCTTCTTTATATATTTCATATTCTTCACTTATCACTAATTACTTCGAGTCTCTTTTTATTATCTTAAATCGTTTAAGGATAACAATAGTTGAAGCAAAACATGTATCAGTCACTGAAAGTAACTTCAACTTGCAATGATTATTAAATATAGACAATCTTATTGCATGATTAATAATGAAATTCTTGATAAAAAAAATATCACTTAAAACTTAAGCGATCCAAGTACATTGTTCTATCACATCATTATATATTAAGTATGTTGTTGGTGCACAAATATTTTTCCAAGTAAATTGAGAGTATGAACCACGCACGGGGTCCAAAAGATATGCCAAAAATTTACTTCCACAATGTGTCTGCTGCTTTGCAAGCTGCAGCATTATCAGTTATAACTTAAACTACCTTTTGTGGATCAATCTCTTGTATAACATTAATCAAGAAATTAGCTATAAAATATTTGTCCTTAATTTCTCCTTCACAATTTATTACTTTCAAAAATATTGATCCACTTTCGGAGACTGCCATGATGTTAGTAAGTGATCTTCTTTGAGCAATTGACCATCCATCACTGCAAATGCTCACTCCTTTCTCATTCCAAGTCTTCTTAATTGTTTCCAATAAATTCAAATATTATTCTTATCCTTTTGCAATAATGTTATTCTTAATGCATTATAGCTTGGTGGGATATAACCTGAAAGTTGACTTGCAATTTTAAATGCACGAGCATAATAAGAATTTCTAACAAAGTGAAAAGAAAACTCCCAATGTAAAACATCCTAGCTATCTCACTGTCAACTATTTAACGTGCACCCATATAGAATACCTTTTCAATTGATCTCATAGGCCCTTTTCTCCTTTTTAGATCAATTGCATTTGTACTAGAAAAGAAATTCTCAAAAATAGAATCGGCAACGCTTAATGTGGGTAAAGAAAATTACTTAAGATTAGATTGTTTCATCATTTGTTCAATTTCCTCCATCATCCTTCGCATCTCAACCAAATTTTAATTCGTTACTTTAGTACAAGATACAATCCCAGCCCTTTTATTTTTCAACAAGTGAGTTTTGACTCTATAATATGATCCTCTATATATTTGTCTACAAAAAATTACATTAAAAAGTAACATTTCCTCCTTTTTCTTTATCCAATTTCACATCTTTCGTGACATATCTCCATAATGTAGCATTATCATCAATATCTTGAATATTTTATTGATTACTTGAAGTCTCAGAATTACAACTCATTGTATTATATATAATTTTGCATGAAAAAAAAAATTATGCATTTAAAATAATCTATATTATTTCAAAACACAATTAATCTAATTTTTTTCTCAATTGATACAATTAGACTATTTTTATTATATTTTGTATATTTACATATTACATTCATTCAAAATAATTTATATAACCAAAACTATTATACTTACATATTATATATTGCATATTTATATATTGTATATAGTACATATTGCATACTATAAAAAAAATGCATATTTATATATTTCATATTTTAATATTGCATATTTATCATTACACTCAAAATCATACATTTAAAATCAAAATAAATTATATTACATACTTCAAAATTATTTATTTATTATATTTTGTATATTTATTAAACAAACAATCATAATTAAAAATTAAAATAATAGATTTAAAACCCTCCATGTTACTGCTTTTGAACCCCCCCCCCCCCCCCCTCTTCTAAAATTATGGATTTAAAAACAAAATAATGGATTTAAAATCAAGATAGAGTAGTAATCGATTTCAAAATAATGAGACAGCTCACTCTTATTCAACCAATCACCCCGTCATTTTTTCCTCACTAACTAAATGAAAGAATCATCATCTTCAAATACGATGTCTATCTCCATACTCAAAGTCTCACTGCAACTATCAAACATAATATCATAATATATAATTTATCTATTTTTTTATGAATTTAATCATCTAGTTTTTCTAATTGATTCATGCAGATGAATATGTGTTTAAATATACTTTCTATTTTTTCCAACTTAACCTCGGATCCATAAAGACAACTTAATATATGTACATAAGTATAATGCAAGTGATAAGATTGTATACAAATAACATATATTTATCATATCATAAAAAAATTTTAAGAATTTCAAAAATAAAATTTATCTCACAATCAGAATCATTAATAAATAATTTACAACTCATACTATTAACATAATCAGATATCACATAATAGTAACTAATATACGACTTTAACATCATGTAAGTATAATTTTAATAGTGTCTAACATTTATTTGAATTTTTTTCTTTTTTAAGCTCATTGACAAATAGAATATAAAATTCTTGTTGTATATTAGATCTCCAAAAGTATTTTAGTGAATTTATTATGTTTTTTAATATATTAGAAATAATTTTCTATCATCCATATTAATAAATTTATTACATGACCCATATACCTAACATAAAAAATATCATCTAAAAATTTATCTCTAATAATTCTAACAAACATACTAATGACAACGTAATTTAAAGTAATATTGAATATGATGCTAAAGAATTTATTTTGAATATCGTATTCCCTAAATATTCTCATCAGAGACTCATATATGATTGGGTCATCATAAGAATTAAAAATCTCAAGAAATTTTGAGATTTTTTTACCATATTTCTACTTAAAATCAATATAGTTAGTGGTGGAGCAAACAAATAAAATATCTTTAAGACTAGTCCACATGTTGGACATCACGAACATCACTTCACTATGTTTTCTAAGTTTAATAACTACCAGTTATTTTTATAATGTAAAATATTTTATAATGTTATTCTTGTGAATTCTAGAAATTATATGATGATCATGTTGAAAATATGTTTGCATTATATTAACTACTCTAGAATCCTCCAAAAATCTAATTGAAAAACTCATGTTAATAATTAATTTCATCATGTTTTTTTTCTCAAGCAATCCCACTGCTAAAGTTAATTCAACTTTAAAAATCTCACCGCTAAATTAAGTTTGCTTGGGATCCAATGCATCATATTTTTTTTATGCAATGATGAACATGTTTCTTAAGGTGATCAGTGCTACCAATATATATATTTTTTTTTATTTTTTTTTTATTTATTTTCTATAATATATACACTATTAAATCATCTTCAACACCCCTAATGTTTTTATTTTTAACAATGTTAAAATACATATAGACTATTGGAGACCACCTAATTTTATGTTTTTTAGGTAAAAAGGTCAAGGTCATAATTTTTATCTATTATATATTTATTTATTTATTTAGAAAGAACATAATTTTGATCTCAAACATTTCGGCCAAGTTATCATTATTATTTATGGTTAAGTCTAATTTTTTTTTATTAAATTTATTATTTATCATTTTTTTTATTTACTACACTAGACTAATAATAAGAGAAGCAAGAACAAATGTCTAGTGTCTATTTGTTCATTAATGAGCTTTTTTGAAAGAATTGTGTCAAGCTGAATTTTTTCACCCCCTTAGTCTATTTCTTTTCACTAAGGACCAACATAAAAAGGGACTCATCCAAAAACAAGAATATTCCATATTAATCAAAATATGGGATTAATAAAATAAAATGAGAAAAAATCAGAAATATTAATTTCAATTATTATTTTCAAGACTATACCTAATTAATCAAAATAAAAGTAATCGTAGATAATAATAATCCGACTGAAATGTCCAAGTGAGAGTTATCTCCGGATCATAGGTCGGCTTTGGCCCCTATACCTAAAAAACCTAAGAATAGAGGAACATTTATAATATGAATCTACTTTAAGATAATTAAAAAAAATTATAAGGATATTAAAAAAAATTCAACATAATATATATATTATAAAATATATATATATATATAGAAGTATTAATGACACTAAATATCTTATAAAATATGTCAAATAATACATCAAAAAATATAATATATCAAAAAATATGATTAATCAGATCCCAAGCAAACTCAACTGAGTTTGCAAAAGAATATATGGCTAAGTTTATTGATTACAAGAATCTTCAAATTAAATTTTTAGAAAATTCTAAATTACGTGATTTTATGCACACTTACATTCATCCTACTTATCATAGAATCCCTAGACGATCAAAAAAAATGACATAATAAAAAATTATAAATTAAAAAAATAAATCATAACTAACAACCTTAGAACATAAAGAAGAGTAGTCTTAATGAAGTTTGACATTTGGACTTCATGAGAACTAAATAAAAAAAATTAGAATTTTGTGATCTATTTAGGATCTCCCTAATTAGGTAACAACCAATAGGATGACAATGTATTGCCATAGATCACTACCCATTTTGTTGATTCTAAATGAAAACTAATTTTAAAAAATTATGATTTTGTGAGAACCACTATCCTCATGATGACTCTATCATATATAAGTATTTGTAAGTGATCTTTTGAGAAAAAAAAATATAAAATAAAATTTTTAGTATTATATTTGATAATACTTCAAATAACAATATGATAATAAATATATGTGTGAGAACCATTGAAGACAATTCCTTAAGTAAAATTATTTAAGTAATAAGTATGTATCACATAATTAGCCCAATTGTACAAACTGACATAAATATAATTTATATTACATTAGAAATATACGAAATGCATTAAATATATTAAGACACCTAGCCAACTATAAGAATTTTACACTTAATGTCAATCAGCATACCTAAAAAAAATTCCAAGTAAATGTCTGATATTATTAGAATTATATATATGTTATGTTGAATTTATATGTTATCTACCAATATGTGCTATTCGACTATAAAAAAACACATGAAATAATAATTGATCAATTATACTGTAATATAATATTTTTTTTAAATTCTTCAAGATTTTTTATGGAATAACAAACATGTATTCTTTTGAATACATTCTAATTACATAAATTACATTTAGATATATATACAATATTAGTAGTCGCTTTAACAAATATAGAGAACACCATAATTTTTATGTTATGACTATTGAGAAGATAATGAAACAATTACATTAATAGCCCTTCATTTCATCTTTTCATTATCTAGAAGCTTGTATGGATCCTATAATAAAGGTAAAAGAGACAAAAAATATTATTAAATATATATTCACTTATGTGAATCAGCTTATATAATAGTTAGATAACTTACAAATAGGACTTACAAATAGTTAGATAACTTATTTAAATATTACAAAAAATAAATATAATTATTTTAACTAGCCATCGAGTATGAAAGTCAACACCATATTCGAAGATAATAATTTTATGAACTGACCACTTTAAGATCTAGCATTACATTGAAATCTACTTTTTCTGTGACTTTAAATATGATTTCAAATAAGAAGAGCACATTATAACAAAATAATATTAAAGTTTTAGCATGCTTAAAAAACTAGAAAATTTTATAGATTGATCTTCAATTCAAGATAAAGTGAAAGAACTGCAAGTAAATAATGATATAAAAAAATATGATGATATTCATAACAAGATTATAAACTATGACAACCAAAATTTCAAACAAAACAGTGTCTAGCCACTAGTGGCTTAGACTCGAATAACGTGCAACCAAAAATTTGTTGGAGTTTGTTTTACTTTAGATTTAAAATTTTAAGATATGAGTGCATTTTTTCCATATTTTTTCTTACAATTCATTATTTTCATATTAAGACAAATATAGTGCAGTTTACTATTTCCATTTACATAAAATTTTCTTTTTTTAATATATTTACATAATATACTTACTATATATATTAAATTGAATAGTAAATTTTATAATTAACTTATTTAAAGTTTAAGACAATAGGTAATTGAGTCACATCTCACAACCCATAAGATAAGCTGGTGGTTGTGACAACCGCCCAGGCACCAAACTAGGGAGGACCAAAAACCAAGTTGCTAGCTCATGGTTGTAGCCTATTGACTACAACGACTAACCCAAGACAGCCTAAGTTTGCCGAGAGTCTGGCCGGGCATGAAAGCATGCCTAAGGCCTGAGCCTACTTTCCTATGAGCCATACCTACATGGCAAGACACGATGACCCATATGGGCCTAAGAAGTTTGGACCTCTAGATAGATTGCTTAGTCCTTAAAAAGAAAATCAATGATATGATCATTAAATATATTAAGACATCTAGGCAACTACAAGAGTTTCATACTTTATGTTAGTTAGCAGACTTTAAAAAATTACAAATTGATGTCTGATATCATTATAATTATATATATATTATGTTGAATTTATATGTTAACTACCGACATGTGTTATTCGACTATAATAAAATAAATAAAATAATAAATAACCAATTATACGGTAAAATAATATTATTTTTAAATTCCTCATGATTTTTTATAATATAACAAACATGTGTTCATTTGAATATATTTTAATTATATAAATTATATTTAGGTATATATGCAATAGTAGTCGTCCCTTTAACAAATATAGAAAACACTCTAATTTTTGTATTATGACTATTGAGATGAAAATAAAATATTTAAATTAAAAGCCCATCTCACCTTTTCATTAATAAAAAGCATGTATAGATCCTATAATAAAGGTGAAAAAGATAAAAAACATTATCAAATATATATTTACTAATATGAATCAACTTATTTAAATAGTTAGATAACTGACAAATAGAATTTACAAATAGTTAGATAACTTATTTAAATATTACAAAAATAAGTATACTAATTTTAGCTAGCCTCCGGGTATAAAAGTCAACGCCATATTCGAAGATAATTTTATGAATTGACCACTTTATGATCTAGAATAACATTGAAGCCTATTTTTTCTATGACTGTAAATATGATTTCAAATATGAAGAATACATTATGACAAAATAGCATTAAAGTTTTACATGCTTAAAAAAATAAAAAATTTTATAAATTGATCTTCAAGATAAAATAAAAGAACTATGAGTTAATAATGATATAGAAAAATATGATAATATTCATAATAAGACTATAAACTATAACAATCCAAATTCCAAACCAATCATAATGACTAGCTACTTATGGCTTGGACTCGACAAGCGTGCAACCATGAATTTTTTAGAGTTTGTTTACTTTATATTTAAAATTTCAAGATATAGGTATATTATTTTCCATATTTTTTTTATATTTCTTTATTTTCACATTAATGACAAATATAGTGCAGTCTACTATTTTCATTTACAAAAAATTCTTTTTTTAATATAATTACATAATATTACTTACTATATAAGCTAAATTGAATAGTAAAATTTATAATTAATATATTTAAAATTCAAAACAATAGGCAATTAGAGTCACATCTCACAACTCATAAGATAGACCTAAGAAACACGAACACGGACACGAGGATACGATACGACAGGATACGGAAAAATAATAAATTCAAAAAAACTAAGATACAAATACGGCTAGGATACGGCATGATAAAAAAAATAAATATAAATATAATAATTATTATTTATAAATATTAGGTATTTTATAAAATAAAATAATATATTTTATTTTATTAAATAAATATATATTTTTTATTTTATAAAATTAAAATATTTTATTTTATTTTATAAGATAATATTTATAATTATCTTATTTTATAAAATAATATTTAATAATAATCTTATATTATATAAATATATAATTTTTTTATTTTATAAAAATCAGGCTCACCCCCCTGCCTCCACAAATCGCGCATGCCCCCTGCCTCCCACAAATTGCGCATGCCCCCTGCCTCCCACAAATCACGCATGCCCCCTGCCTCCCACAAATCACGCATGCCCCCTGCCTCCCACAAATCGCGCCCTCCTCTCCACAAATTGCGCTCACCCCCTGCCCCCTCCACAAAATCGCGCTCGCCCCCTGCCCCCTCCACAAATCGCGCTCGCCCCCTGCCCCCTCCACAAAATCGCGCTCGCCCCCTGCCCCCTCCACAAAATCGCGCTCGCCCCCTGCCCCCTCCACAAAATCGCGCTCGCCCCCTGCCCCCTCCACAAAATCGCGCTCGCCCCCTGCCCCCTCCACAAAATCGCGCTCGCCCCCTGCCCCCTCCACAAAATCGCGCTCGCCCCCTGCCCCCTCCACAAAATCGCGCTCGCCCCCTGCCCCCTCCACAAAATCGCGCTCGCCCCCTGCCCCCTCCACAAAATCGCGCTCGCCCCCTGCCCCCTCCACAAAATCGCGCTTGCCCCCTGCCCCCTCCACAAAATCACGCCCACCCCCGCCGCCCCACAGTATCACGCTCACTTGCACCGCCTCACAGAATCGGCCATTGGCCATAATCGGCGACGTCGTCAGGCGTTGTCGGCATGAATACGATAACCAACGCATCCTATAGGCGTATTGGATACGGATTGATCAACGATACGCCACGTGGCGTATCAGACACGTATTCATGCCGTGTCCACACCGTGTCCACGTGTCCGAGCGTCTGACATGCGGACACGCCTATAGGGAGCCGTATCCGTGCTTCCTTGGGATAGACTCGTGGGTTGTGACAACTGTCTAGGCACCAAACCAGGGAGGACCAAAAACCAAGTTGCTAGCTCATGGTTGTAGCCTATTGACTACAACAACTAACCCAGGACAGCCTAAGTTAGCCGAGAGTCATGCCAGGCATGAAAGCATACTAAGGATTGAGACTATTTTCCTATGAGTCGTACCTACATGGCAAGACACGATGACCAATATGGACCTAAGAAATTTGGACCTCTAGAGAGATTGCTAGGTCCTTAAGGAGAAGATTAATGATGTGACCATTAGTACAACTACCTAGTCTAGATATCTACTAGGTTAGTGCCTACTACACTAACAATAGACAGTAGCCACTACCACTAGCCATAGCTAGTGCTCACTACTAGATAGGGGTAATATGCAATAAGCTTGGCTTTAATAGTATCTGTATGTGTATTGTGTATACTGTTGTTATGTATATATAAAATATATATATTACATATTATTAATATGTATTTTTAAAAAACAAATGTATACATCAGTCACAAATAAAATAGAATAAAATACCTTCCATTTTTAATAGAAAATATAAATATATATCTATTTGTGCACAAAATTCAAAAATTAAAAGAGACTAAAAATAATGCACGAAAATACAATGCTAATATTGATAATATAAACTAACCATAATAAATTTTTAATTAGAAAAACTAGAATGTATTTTGATTGCTTCCAACGGCCCAACATCGACAACAACACAAGGCATGTTATTGTCATCTCATGGTTAAAAAAAATACCATTTTTGTGAATCGTCAAATTGCTTCCAACGACTTTCAGATAGAAATTCACCGATTCTCAAATTTCTAGCCAATAAAATATTAAAAAAATTAATAAATAATAATTTTTAATCAAAAATATTTTATACGTATCTAATTTATTTATTTATTTTTTATAGTTAATTTATAAATTATTCTCCTCTATCTCATCTCCTATCAGTGCTCTCAAATATATATCAAGCAATTTTTTTATAATTATATTATTCTATTCTATATAATTTTTAATTTTATAAATTAAAGTGTCACTAACAACTGATAGTATTGTTATCATAACAAGCAATGACTTCTAAGCATCAGAATACGATGTGCAATATCTAAAATGTTAGATGCGTATTGAAAAATAAGATACACACTATAATTTAATATTAATTATTTTATTTTATTTAGCTTAATAAAAAAATTAAAAAATTAAGTAAAAAAATAAAAAATACTTCTCTGATTCTCCTATTTTTAGTCTAGCCTCGTACATTTAAAAAGATAAATAATAATATTAATGAAAATAAACTTTAATTATAATAACTGAAACGAAAGATCCAATGTCAAAATTAAATTTTTTCTCGTGATCTCAATATATTCATCAAAAAAACCTAAAATATTATTAAAAATAATAAACTTTAGTAATCTAAAATCTAAATGTATTTTAACATTGTTAAAAATAAAAATATTAGAAATATTCAAGATAATTCGGCATAATATATATATTATAACAAAATATATACAAATATAAGTACTGATGATACTTATCAACTTAAGAAGTATACAATCAATACACCAAAAAAATATAATATATTAAATATCAGACAAACCTAACATAGCAACAAAATCTTTGAAATTTGATCAACTTTATATTCACTAGCATTTTTCATTTACCACAATGAGTTTGAAAAAGATAATATAACAAAATTAATTACTATTATGAATCTTTTAATTAAATTTTTAAAGAATCTTTGGATAATTAATATTATACAAACTTACTTTTAGTTATTTATCATAAAATTCTTATGTTCACCAATAATAATGATATAATCAAATATTTTAAATTAAAAAAATAAGTAATAATTAATGATCTTATAAAATATGATAAAGTAATATCTATAATATCCAATATTTAGATTAATTATGATGACATATCATTTACATGCTTTATAGCTCACTATATAGATTCCAAGTAAAAACTAAATAAAATATATTAAGATTTCCAAAGATTTATCCTTCTCATTATAGTCCCACCATATTTGAGTATCTGACGAGAATCTTTATGGAATATGACAATTTAAATAAAATTTTTAATATTATATTTAATAATCCTTCAAATAATAATGTTGTTATTAACATATTAATCAAAACCATTAAAGATGACTCTTAGTTAACATTTTTTATGTTATGTGTATATATCACATAATGAACCTAATTATACAAGCATGAATGAAATTTATTTCATACACATTAAAAAATATAAGAAAGTTACTACAATACCTTAGGATATCTAGTAGACTATGAATTCCACACTTAATTTGTCAATGAAACTAAAAAAAGAATTTCAAATGAATCTGAGATAATATTTGAAATCATATTTTCTGATATTTGAGTCATGTGTTGGCTACAAATATATGATATCTAAGTGTGTCACTAATAATAATGAAAAACTTATTATTGATAATTTAAACTTAAGATAGATATTTTATTTTTAAAGTTCATAATTATTTTTTATAATACAACGAATATGTATTCATCTTTATATAATCTCAGCACTTGCAATGCATTTAGATTCATATGCAATGTTAATAATATATTTGGTATATATAAAGAATACTTTGATTTTAGTATCATGACTATTGAGATAGAAACTAAATATTTTAAAAAGTATACATTCATTTCATCTCTTTATTGTTTAACTACTTATATAAATTATAAGATTATAATAAAAGAGATTGCAAATACTTTAAGATGCATATTCACACACAATAACCAAATAGACAAACTTGATGGTCAAAATCACAAAAAATTATCTAATATATTTATATATTATGATACTAAGTATAATAGTTATAATAAGACTCCAAATATAATCATGAACACCGTATTTAGATATAATACATTTTCTATTCAATTTACAAATGATAAATAATATAGTGATTCATCAAATAGAAGTAAATTATCTCAATGCTTAGATACTAGATACTCATTTACTACTTAATCTTATCACATAATAATAATAAAAATTTAAATATATAAAATTAATAAAAAATTATATGAATTCACTTATATCATACTATCTAAGATGACGCATAATTTATTAATTCATCTGATATCTAGTGTAGCATTGAAATCTATTTTTTATAGCTATTAATATTTATTTCAAATAGGAATCCAGACTACAACCAAATATCATAGAAGCACTTTCATACTTAAAAAGTTAAAAAAATTTAAAGATAAATATTCATAATATAATGAAAGAGCTACTGATAGAAATGACTCATGTCACAATATCGAGCACTACCTTGAGAATCAAATGTGATGATCTAGTTCATAATATTAACAAGGACTGATCAAAATTTGAGGATATTAAATGCAATCACACAGAGGACTAAAATGCAATGTACTTGTGCTAATATAGATATGTATATTTTTTATATTTTTTAACATTTTAAATTTTTTATTTATCATATGATATGATGTTATGGTGTTTAAAAATAATATACATGTATATTTTTTTATTGAGTAATGATCTTATTGATTTAATTCATTTTTATTTATATTGTTGTGTATTTTTTAATTTTAAATAATATTTTTTTTTAATATTTCTCACCATCTGCCATAATGCCCGCATGTTAGTTGCGGGCATTGGCCATTGGGCCACGCTCTAGCACTACCCACTAGCTTCTTAGCTATGTTCCCTACCTACTGCTACAATGGCATTGATACTGGCATTGATACTGGCATTTACCACCTGGCCAGTGGCCAAAGGAAGTGTCGTGCCAATTCCAAAGACCCAGCACAACCCAGCAAGTCCAATTCATTAGGGCGAGCCGTCAGACCATGCCAAACTAACCAAAATTCTGGTGATGCTTCATGGCATGACACGACACAATGGCCCAACTAAGCCACCAAATTTTGTGTCGTGTTCAACAAGACACGATAGCCCAATCGGGCCACCAAATTTTGGATCATGCTTGTTTAACACCTCCACTCGCCTAGAAATTATCTTTTTTTCTCAATCAAAATATGTTGCAAACATTCTTGAACAATGTAGACTTGCTAATAATAAAATTATTGATATTTTCATTGAAATTAAAAATACCTTTCTTCAAATAGTGTGTCCTTTTCACATCCTATATTATATCATATTATTGTTGGTAGCTTGGTATATCATATTATTACTCTCCCTAATATTGCATATGTTATTCATGTTGTCAATCAATTTGTTGTTTCCCCTACTATAGTTCATTGGGATTATTCTTTGTATTTTGAGATATCTTTTAGGTATAATCTTTCAGAGTTGTACTTTTATTCACCTCTTCCATGAAGCTACGTGCATACCCTAATATTGATCATGGTTGTGATCCCAATTATTGCAAGTCTATTATTGGATTTTGTATTTTCTTAGGTAATTCTCTTATGTCTTGAACTACAACATAATAAGAAATAATATATTATTTTTCTATCTTCAACAAAAACATAATATCATGTTATGGCATCAACTACCAGAGAAATTATGTGGTTACTTTGGTTAGTTGTAAATATGAAAGTATGATTGTCGCATCCACTCCTATGTATTATAACAATAAAAGTGTAATTTGGATTGCTCAAAATTCAATTTTTCATTAACAAACCAACATGTTGAAATTAATTGTCACCTTACACATCATCATTTCAAGCAAAACACATTTGCTTTGGCCCTTGTTTCTTCTTCCTTACAGCTTTTAGATTTCTTTACCAGGTCACATTCTATTTTTTGTTTTTATTTTCTAGTTGACAAACTCTCAATGCTTATAGCAGTTGCATCGTGAGTTTTAGAGGGGATATTAAATAACAAAAAGCCAAATGACTTAGTCTTTAGGAAGACCTAGTCTTCGGGGTTATTTATTAAACATAGACTTAGTCTTTGAAAACCTAGCCCTTAGAAATTTGAATTACTCCACTTATAAAGTGGAGTAGATATAAGTTATCAAAACAAATAATTGAATTATAAATAAAAAAATTTTGAACAATTTTAAATTTATAGTATTTTTGTTCTCTTTATCTTTTTGGGTGTTTAATTTTCACAATATTATAATTATCAAAATTCAAATGTAAAATCATATTATACTATCATCATGAAATTTATAATTATAATATTCTTTTTTTCAAAGGAACAAGTGAAATGCACCTGGTATAATGTTTGCAAGGTTCTCTTTGCCGAAGGTGTTTCAGCTTGTGATCAAGCAAAATAACATACATAGTCATCTAATTGAGTCTATGCACAATCACATCCTCGACATGCATTAAAAAATGATGGATGATCATGTAGTAGATTATTAGGAGAAATAATAATAAGTTTAGATATAATTTTTGAATTTAATTAAGAACAATATGAATAATACATTAATTTCAAATTTGTCTCATTATTATATTTTTTATTGATTTTATTTATTAAGTCAAGCAATATTTCAAAATTACCTCAAAATTATAAAATTATTTCATAATTCTCCTTATTTTTTTTTAAGTTAGAAAATTATAAAAAATTAGGCACTGATTTCAAAAAAAAAAAAAGAATGAAACATCAATGAAATACATATAATAAGCAATTAAAAGAATAAAATATCGATATTATAATGCACAAAAACAAACCATGCATTCTATCTTTAAAGTAATAAAAGTTAAAAGAATGGGAAAAATTATATTGTAAAGTAAAAAGTGAGAATAAAAGATATTATGTTTATTATGCTCTAATAATATTACTTATATATTAAATTAAATACATAATATATTTTGACGATAGACACAAAATACATATGTTGGCGTATGCTTGGGCATCAATGCAAAATTAGAGTTGCAATTGGGGAGGGTTGGATGTAGTTGAGGATCCAACCCAAATTCAAAAAAGATAAACTTGAATTATAACTCAACACAAGTTTTAACCCGAACTAAGCTCAATATGATATTATGAAACTCAGATTGAGATCAAGTTAGATTCGGATTGAGTCGGATCAGGCGAGTTGGATAGGGTCACATCAATTAAAGTTATATGTATTTCAAAATATAAATATTATATCTTTAGCAACTCATATGGTATTTTATTCCACATCTTACGTTTTTTTTTTTCACTTCGTCAAAATTTATGGTTTCCATCCGGATGAATCGACTGGTTTAGCTGAAGGAGACGAAGTCAAGACTCAACCAAGAACTCGGGAAAAAAAAGGGAATAGGATATTACTTGATGTGGAAGTTGCGGATAAAAGAGTCTGGATCAGTAGATTTGAATGATCGGAGAAAGGAAAGCATATTTCCAACGAATGGCCATCCCAAATCACCAGGAGGTAGCAGGTGTTGAAGCTCGCGCAATGGCTTTTCATAGAACCACCAATTAACTATCTTGAGAATACTTCTCAAACACAAAAAAGCGCCAAACAGATATCCAAAGACTACCAATGGAGATCTGCCACCGCCATCCATAACTACCAAAATAATCGGAAAAAAAATCTCCATTTTGAGATCATAACGTGGTGCTCCCTGTATCAGGTGTTCAAAAATCTCAATCTTACGGCTAAAAAAAATTTCTTATCAGTTATCCCACAAGAAAGCAAAACTAAAGGGACGAAGTATAAATAGTTATTCCTTCTGGCCACTTCTGGGCTCTGGCAAAGCAGCGAAAAATATAGGAAGTCATGGTTCTTAATGAATCCTAGACCCCTTTTCAACCACCTGTGAAATGCATCTTACCATTGACGCTTGTCGTTTGGCCAGCCTCAGCAACCTGCGGCTTGAGTTGATCACTACCCTTTCATGACCAAATGATTTACTATTGTGCATGTTATTTCTCAACTATCTTGTGTTAAATTGTATTTGCTTAGTTTTTTTTGTGGGAGAAATAAAATATTAATTTTCACTAGAATATAAGATTATGTAGAGGAGAATAGTTAAGGAGCCGTACTATAAAACTCAAGAATATAATGAAGCATACGGGATAATATGATATAACTCCTATGGAGTAAGTGTCATCAACAAGTCATCCCTATTAATATTAGATATGCATTGATCATACTACTAATACAAATCATTTTCAAGTTTAATTTGCCAAATTCTAACTACTCGTATCTCTCAAAAAAAAACAATATATCATTATTAGAATTACAATAATCATGATCATGACACAAAGAAAAACATATGCAAGTCTCATATAAGCATGTCTGAGCTAAATATATGAGGTAAACTATCAATGATTCCCATTAGGTTGAAAATGTAATCTAAAAGATGGATGTTAGCCCTATAGAGACTATGATTATATAGGCATTAACACGCCTAGTTATTAATTACATACATGGTTGACTGGTAAGTATGAGTTATTAAACTAATTTACATAAATGATTAATGAAGATGTCAACAACATCAACATGAAATTATATCTTCTAAAATTATGTGACATAGGATTAAACCAAAATTATTGGTGGCTTCATTATCTCTATGTCGTTAAATCCAAATTGGATAGATGCTCCATATTAAGATACACTAGTACTTGATCTTTATATTAGAGGATTCAATATTGATAGATTTGAGTAAATTCAATAGGGTAACTACTAATTCGGTTATACATTCATTAAAAATGGTTAGATATCTTGGCTAGTATAATGTCGTCAAGATGAGTTTTGATATACGTCATTAAGTCCTCTCCATGTATCATTAAATGGTCGATTACTTGACCAATAAAGATCACGTAGACCTTGCCCGTAGGCTTTTAGTAATCCTACAATGTTATCAGATGGTAGTATATGACAAAAAAAAATAGATGTCTCGTGTAAGAAAGTCTGAGCTAAATATCTGAGATAAAATATCAATGATTTCCATTAGGTTGAAGATGTAATATAGTGAATGGATGCCAACCCTAGATAGATTGTGATTATATAAGCATAAACATACCTAATGGTTAGCTACATACACAACATACTTGCCAATGAGAGTTATCAAACTAAATTGCATGAATGATTAATGAAGATATCAACAACAAAGTCATGGATCTATCTATGACTTTTAAAATAATGTGACATATTATGAAGCCAAAATCAATGATGACTTCATTACCTCTATGTCATTATATCAAAATTGGGTAAATAATTCATAATAAGATACACAATTACTTAATCATTATATTTGAGGATTCACTATTAAATATGTGTGAATAAATTCATGCAACACAACAAATTTGTTGGTATTGCCAACTTACAAGCAAATGAAACACCTCATCAAAGTATTATATTTTTCTAAAAGGATTTTTTAAATGATTCAATTGCACTGCAAATATAATTTTAGGGGATAGCATACACTACAACAAAACTTCAAATTAATGACATTTTATACCTTGACACTTTAAAAAAATGTCATTATTCTATTTGTAACTAGACATTTAATGACACTTACTAGATATGTCATTGTTATGACTAATAGGTTAGGAAATTTATTTACTCCTTAAATATTGCCAAGGACTAAGGGGCTGAAAATTAAAAACATTGTCACTTTTATTAGTGTCATTGATATGAAAATATTAATTTTGAATTAATTGATTTTGAACTGAATTCTTTTGTATTTTTTATCTATAAAATAAGTAATAATATTTTAAATTTTACTCTTGATTTAAAAAAAATTATCAATTTTTAGTTGATAATTATTTATTAATAATAAAAAGAAATATATGATAAAATTAAAAAAAAATAAATATTTTTACATTCAAATTTGAATTTTTTTTCATAAAATAAGTAATAATATTTAATTTTAAAATTAAACAGTTAAATTTAATTATATATTATTATGATTTAATTATATATTAATAATAAGAAATATATTATTGATAATTATCCCTAAGAGAAAAAAAAATAAATTGTAAATTTTAGGTCATTTAATTAATTATTGTGATTAATTATATATTAATTAAATTTATAGCGAGTCTTAATTTAATAAAATTAAGATTGCCTCGCTATTAAATGCAAATATGGAAGTTTCCCCATTAAATTATCAGCGTGCATCTTCTTCAAATTGTTCGGACATTTTCCAACTGCTCGGCTTCAAGCAGCACCTCCGATACCCTTGGCGATCTTTGCAGCATCTAGTAAGTTTCCACATTAAGTTTCTAATTGTATTAGCTCTTCTAATAATTTTAATTTTTTCAAAAAACTATGCATTTAATCACTTAAATTGAAGAGGTTAACTTATTTCACAATTGTGAACTTGTATTCCGATCCTTTTTGCATTTCTTCACATCATCCTCCAAATTCTTCTGTTTTGCTTCTTATTTTATGCCCTCGTCTCTTTTCATGTAATGATATTGTGTGGCATGTTCTTTCCAATTAGAAATGTAACAGAGTTCCTCGTCGAATAGCTCCCCCTTTTGACAGCACTCAATACATTTGCTGAAGAAGTTGACTTTAACGTAAACATCATCTGCTTATAATATGCTACTTGTGTGAAACATTTTGCAGCTTCTTCAAGTTTGGGAACAACAAGTCTTTCCATAAATAAACAAAAAACTTGCAACAAAATCTTAGACACATAGGATTGTAAATTTGCCGTGGAAAAGATAAAAATTAATATATGTTTGTATAATAAATTATATTAATTAAACGTCATTTAATTTTTCTAAAAGCATCATTATTTGGAACATGTTATATGTTTTTATTGCACTTACTAGATGTGTCATTGTTAAGACTAATAGATTGTTAAAACTAATAGATTGTTAAAACTAATAAGGGGCTGAAAAATATAAACTTAGTCACTATTATAAGTGTCATTGATATGAAAATATTAATTATGAATGTATGGAATTGGAACAAATTAGTTAGTATTTTTTATAGGTAAAATATGTAATAGGTTTTAAAATGGCGCAGGCAACAAACTGGAAGAGTCGAGTGGTAGAGTCTCGGCCTGCTTCTCTATGGCTTCGTTTTCTATTTTTTCATTGATAGAATTCTCTTTGCTTAGTTATATCCTTCTTCCTCAGGGTTGGTGTATTATCGCACATGATCTCAGTGAATAGATTCTTACGCGTTGCACGACAGGTCCTCCATGCACTTTATTGTTAAATTAGTAGAAATGTTACTAAAATGCATAATGCTCAATGGCTACCCTTGTTATACGGATATTTTTTGTAGCTTGGCAGGACAAAATAAAAAGCTGAACATGAGTTTATATTGGGATCAAAAGAGAGAAATTGTAGTCAATTACTCTTGTCATCAGTTTCTACATGGCTTAGATTTACGAATTGAGGAAAGTAGAGTTGTGCATGGTTTATGCAGCATATATTCAGCATCGTGTGTTGTGTTACTATCTTGTGAAGTTTAATTAGTTGTGTTTCCTTCAATCAATACAGATTTTGTGATGTTGGTGCTAGGTTTGTCGGTGATTTTGCCATAGTTGAGTTATCTGCTTCCTATTTTCAGGCTACTATTCTGCCAAATACACTACAACAAAATAGCAAATTAATGACGTTTTATATCTTGACGCTTTCAGAAAATGTCATTATTCTATCTGTTATTAGACATTTAATGACATTTTTCTAAAAGCGTCATTATTTGGAAAATGTATTAAGTCTTTATGGCACTTACTAGAAGTGTCATTGTTACTACAACAAAACTTAAAATTAATGACGCTTTATATCTTGACGCTTTTATAAAATATCATTATTATATTTGTAAGTAGATATTTAATGACACTTACTATATGTGTCATTGTTAAGACTAATAGGTTAGGAAAATTGCTTAACTCCTTAAAAATTTTCAAGGAAAAAGGGACTGAAAATTATAAAATTTGTCACTTTTATTAGTGTAATGGATGTGAAAAAATTAATTTTGAATTTATAGATTTGTAACAAATTTCTTATTTATTTTTTTTAATAAGCAATAATATTATTATTTTTACTCTAGATTAAAAAAAAATTATCAAATTTTAGTTCAAAATTATTTATTAAAAATAAACAGAAACTTATGATAAAATTAAAAAATATCTAAATATTTATACATTCAAAATTGCATTTTTTATTTATAAAATAAGTAATAATATTTAATTTTAAAATATAATTTGTTAATATTTTATTTATCCCTAAGAGAAATAAAAATAAAATGTAAATATAAGGTGATTTAATATAATTATGTGAAAAATTTAACATTATTTTTAACTTAATTATATTGAATAATTTATCGCTAGAAAGAGTTGCGCTTCTTCTTCATCACGTTCAGTCATTTCCAGCAGCTCGGGTTCAAGCTCGCGTCTTCGAAATCATTGGTAATATTTTCAACATCTTGTAAGTTTCTCCATTAAGTTTATAATTGTATCAGCTCTTCGATATCGTTAACCCAATTAATGAATGTGAATGTGTTCCGAGTAATTTAGCATAAAACACAATATTATAAACAGAGGACGATTCCTCGGGAATCCATCCCATGAAAGAGTTGATCTTATAACTTAGCATTAAAAACTATGCATAAAACGCAGAAGCCCAAAAGTAATTTAGCTCTATTTGTCGGGAGCAATCGGCGAGATCAGCGGAAGAGTTGGGCTGAACTGACACAATAAGCGCTGCCTTTGTTGGAAACCTTTTCCTTTGCCGGAGAATACCAATCCATTGTGTTGAGGCCATTTGTTAGTTTGGCACCAGTCATTTCTGGGATTCCGTCTCGAGGAAAGTGGTGATTTGAAAATTCTTATTTCTATCTCTGATTCAATGCAAACTTCTTCTCCAATTTATTTTACTTATGACAATTCGAGTGCTCTCTAGTACCCAAACATTAAAAATTCTACCTTATGATAATTCTGACTTATGACAGATAGATATATTTTACTTATGACAATTTTGTCTTATGTCATATTCTTATATTGTAAAAAACAAACAAACATTAAAAATTATAGAACATCAATTAAACTTGGGCCTAAACATAATGCTGAGCTTAGCTTGGATATTCTAGAATCTTCTAGAATCTTCTAGAATCAACATTATTGTGGCACTAGACATTGTGTAACTCCCTTATGTCATAATCTTTCAGAATCTTTCCTTCAATGACATATTCTATCAATGAAATAGAAATTAAATCTTGGAGTAGTCTTGTTTGATATGTTCTTTTTGTAGATATTGAAGCTTATTGATTACATCAAGCTCAATCTCATGGCTTAGTACATCAACTACCATGTTAGCCTTTTCTAACTTATAATTCAACACAGTAAACTTTTACTAGAAACTCCAATCATTGAGCTTTTTTTAAGTGATTTTCTATTGTGTTAGAAAATAAATTAATTGTATATTATTCATGTTCACCAAGAAATGAGAACCTATATGGTAATCCCCATGCAAGTAAGTAGTGAATTATAATGATTATTTTTTTTTCTTGAATTATTATTTGACACTTTATTTACTAACTTTTTTGAGATATTTTTTATGTATTCACTATTGTGTTATGCATAATTGAGTATTTTTTATAGAGATTTTAATAAATATATATTTTGAGCAAATTTGTTGAATATTGATGAAATTCGAGTTATCTTTAGTTACATTTATAGACTTGATGGAGTGAAGATATTTCCCATTATATGAGAAAATTACCTAATTTCTTTCTTTTATGCTTGGATATTTGAGAGCAATGTAAACTTTCATTTGCTCTCCAATGATTGCTTTTTGGCTTCTTTCAACTCTAGACTTCAATTGGAGTGAGATTCACCAAGATTGTGGTTGGACTTCTATTAAACAAATAAATAGAAGTGTCGATACTTTGGCTTATAAGTATATTGGAAGACTCTTTTGAGGCATCATGGGCATAGGGCATCTTTATTATCACATGATTCTTCTTCTTTACAATATCATCATTATAGTGAGAAATCAACAATACAAATTGTTGAAAAATAAAGTCAATTTTCTTTGATCTTGAGTATTGGAAATATCTTCATGTTCATCATAATTTGGATGTAATGCATATTGAGAAAAATGGTTGTGAAAACATTATTGGTACCTTACTCAACATTGCAGATAAGATAAAGGATGGGCTTAATTCTCGCTTGGATCTTGTAGATATGGACTTAAGGAGCGAATTGGCACCAAGGTTTGATTCGAAGAGAACATATCTCCCTCCTGCATGTTATACACTTTCTACAATAGAAAATAATGTGTTTTGCCAAACACTTTCACAATTGAAGGTTCCATATGGATATTGTTCGAACCTTCGAAACCTCGTGTCAATGGAAGACTTGAAACTTAATGACTTAAAATCCCATGACTATCATGCATTAATGCAACAATTTTTGCTGGTTTTGTTACGTTCTATCTTGCCCAAGCATGTGAGGAATGCCATTTGTAGATTGAGTTTATTTTTCAATGCTCTCTGTACCAAAGTCGTTGATGTTCCTTCATTAGATGAGTTACAAAATGAGATGGTGGTGACATTATGCTTGTTTGAAAAGTACTTCCCACCTTCATTCTTTGAAATCATGGTGCATCTTACTGTGCATCTTGTAAGAGAAATAAGACTTGTGAATTGGTTTACTTTAGGTGGATGTACCCATTTGAAAGGTTTATGAAAGTGTTAAAAGGCTATGTACGAAATCAAACTAGACCTGAAGGTTGTATTGCTGAATGCTATATTACAAAAGAAGGAATCGAGTTTTGTACAGAGCACTTATCAAATGTGTAAGCAATTGGAATTCCTAGTAGTTCAAGCATTGACCACAAAGTCGGGGCACCAATATTTGGAGGTCTTACTATGATTGCTGAATCCAATTTATGGTTACAAGCACATCATTATATGTTGGAAAATACATTAATTGTCCAACCTTATATTGAGTAAGCACCACTAACTTTTTGTTTCTTTATTTGTTGTACATATAATATATTACTCTAATTATTTAATTTTTATACATGACCTCATAGAAAGCACATGCAATGGCTGAAAGCGAAATATCCACATCAATTAAAAAGGCAAAAGTGGTTACAGGATGAGCATGCTCATACTTTTATCTTTTGGTTACGACAAAAGGTACTAAAATGGTTTCTTAAATTTTCCTTTTCATTTTCATTATTAGTTAACATATAAATGATAATTGTATCTTATTTCTACAGGTTGAAGTTGCATTGGGAAATAATGAACCTGTATCTGAAACCCTTAAATGGATAGCTGATGGTCCAAGCCATTATGTGATGAAGTATAATGGTTATGTCATCAATAGGTGTCAATATAATACCAATGAGTGTGATGATTTACTAGCTACCCAAAATAGTGGAGTTAGTATTGTATCAACGACCATGTAAATTGCTAGTGCTAAGGATAAAAATCCTATTTTCGTGGAACTTTGTTTCTATGGGGTTATTACTGATATTTGGGACATTGATTATACTATGTTCAGAATTATAGTCTTCAAGTGTGATTGGGTTGATAATAATAATGGAATCAGGGTTGATGATCTTAGGTTTACCTTAGTTGACTTTAGCATGTTGGCTCATAAGTCAGATCCGTTCATATTAGCCTCCCAAGCTAAGAAAGTCTTTTATGTATAAGATGAGCTTAATCCAATATGGTCAATTGTTTTGTCAACTCCTCAACAAGACTTCACAGAAAGAGCAAACGATGATGATCTCATGGACATTTCTATTGAACACAATCCAGTCATATCTTCTTTGCCACAAGTTGAATTATTTGATGCACTGGATGAATTTGATCAAATTTGTAATCGAGATGATTGTGAGGGAATTTGGGTTGAGAACAATTCATAAATGTATCCAATTTTTATCTTTGTTATGGCTTTGTGAATTAATATGCTTCTATTATTTTTTGTATTTTAAATGTATGCTTACTAGTTAATTTATTCGTCTTTGTTATTAGATGAATGTTATGCCTTCAATTTTAGTTAATGGCAGGTTGAGAATATTCTAAAAATTGATATTATTATGTTTTATGCAAAGCAGCTGATTAGGTAATGTCTTTAATTAGTTAATTTTTTTATTCTTTAAATGTTTTTTTGATATTTTTATATTTTTATTTAAACATTATATTTATTTTTATGATAGGTATGAAAATAGAACAACAAGATAAAGCAACTACAAAAAATAGATGTAGAGGGATAACAAGAAAGCCTATGGTTATCAAGAATAGGAGCAAATAAATAAAACTTTTAGTTAAGTATAATGTTGATGGTGTTTATGTCGGACAAGCTGTGGTGCATCTCACAAGTTATTTAGGCGTATTGGCACGTACCATGGTCCCAATTAGATATAGCACTTGGCACCATGTACCTGAGCAATTGAAGAATAAATTGTGGGACTCCATTGAGGTAAACATGTATTTTTTTTTATAACTTTTTCTAATTTTATTTGCAAATTTTTTTAACAACTAATAACTATTTTATTACTTCTAGGCTGTATTTACATTGGATTTTAAAAGTAGAAGGAACTGTATGAAAACAATTGGTAGGTGCTTTAGATCTTTCAAGAACATGTTGACTGGAAAGTATATCATTCCATTCAAAGACCAACTAGAGCTTCTCAAAAAACCACCAGTTGAATACAGTTTTATTGAAGATGAAGATTGGACAATTTTTGTCGAAGAAAGATTGACTCAAAGATTTTAGGTAAATTGCTAATTATTTTAATGACATATACTCATTTTTTCTTTAATTAATATAAATTAAAATTTGTAGGAGTTTAGAGATGTTCAAAAGGAAAAAAGGAAAAAGCATATTTATAATCATCATCTTAGTAAGAAGGGATATGCTGGTCTTGAGGAGGAGATGGTAAGTTAAAGATGTTGTTACATTACTTTTTATTTTATGTTGAATTTGCCTAGAGACTCATTATATTACATTGCAATATTGTAAAAGTTGGTAGAAACCGGCTTTACTAGAGTCATTGATAGAAGTGTATTATGGAAGAAAGCAATGGAGAAAAAAGATGGCACGTATGTTGAAGTGGTCATTCTGGTATTGGAGAAGATTGTAAGTATAAGTTATGGAACAAATATTTCATTTACATTAATAACTTATTTATATTAACAAATATGTCATTTAATTTTATAATATCATTGTGTATCAGGATAAGATGTTGTAACGGTCACAAGAAAGTAGTTTGAGTTTCAATGGAAATGACATACTTATAGAAGCATTGGGAACTCCTGAATATAGTGGTCGAGTACGAGCTAAAGGAAAGCATTATACTCCACGACAATATTTTCATTCTATGGCAGATAGTGCTTTGCGGGAATTTATGAAAGAATCACAAGAGCGACAATCAATGTTTGAGGCAAAGATTTTATTCCAACTCACTCAAATGGTACCCACCGCACCTAAATTTGATGTTGGTAGCTCTACCATGCTCCAAAAACATATTGTCCTTCCTGAAAGTGTTGAGCAACCAAAACGTCGAGTAGAAGACCATACTCTACCAATGCTAAAAGCAAACAATGTAAGTTGTATTTCATATTATGTTTTTTAATATAAATGGGTTAACACAAACTCATAATTTTCATATCAACTTACCTAGTTGATATAAAAATATAGAAGTAATGTTACAATATAAGTTAGCATAATAAATTATATTAATAAGCTCATTAAGTTATGATAACTCAATTTTGTCTAACTAATTCTTTCCTAATTAGAAATTATCAACTTTAGATGATTGCATATAACTAAACAATATTGTTTCATTTTACAGGTAAGTAATTTTCAATTGGTCATAGGGACAAAAGAAAATATAGTTGCAGCTGGAACTATGGTACTTGAATGTGGTGCTAACTTTCTTGTTGCTGTGGATATTTTTTATGATCCAAATGCATTACTTCTTGTACCTATTTCAAGCCAAATTACCACTATTAGAGATGCTATTGGGCATCAAATTTTATGGTCTGCCCAATTAGTCATTCTTACTACTCATCGCATCCAGGTATGTGTTTTTTATTAAAATAAAAAATTTCTTGTTAATAATTAAAAAACAATTTTATCTAGGACAATTCTTATATATATTATGATATTTTATGTTTGATAGGATTCAAAGAAATTTAAAGAAACAGAGTAATCAAGAGAGAACATTGAATTTTAATGATGAGAACCCAGTAGATATCAAGAACTTTGCTACATTAGTTGGACTTTTGTTAAATGATGAGATGATACATGCAGTAGAAATCATAGAGGAGGTTTTTGGAGAATCTTTTAAGACCTTCCTCATGAAAGAAGATATGGATATCATAATATCATCAACAGAGGTGTTATCTAATTGCCTAATGTTCTATATATGGTAAGAGAAACATTTAATATGTTTTTCATATATATTAACTATCATATTTATTCTTTAATTTTTCATAATGAGAATTGTATTTAATATTAGTTAAATTAAAATATTAAAACTTTTTAATTTTGTGTGAAATTAAATCAGCCACTTGCATAAAAAGATGGTTGATGCTAAAGAGGCAGAGCAATTTATTTTTGTAAATCCGACATTGGTTTCCAAAGCTGGATTAGGAGAAGCAAGCAAGAAAAATAGGTCAAGGGTTATAGCTAATCGGTTGATGAATGCAAATAATGTTGATTTTGTTTTTATTCCATATAACCCAGGATAAGTTATTAAACATAAGTAAGATTATAAGTATGCATATTTATCAAATTATAAATGTTATGTTATTACACTAATGTTAATTTTGTAGTTGTCATTGGGTATTGGTGGTACTTGACATAAGAACTTTGACCGCCTATTCCTTGCATTATCAACTGTCAGATGATCTTAAAGACATTGTTAATATGTAAGTTTTTCCCTTCTTATTATAAAATGAAGCATAGTTGGTAACAAATTTTTTTTTCATGCAGGGCTCTAAGAAATCATCCACTTAAAAACATAAATCATCAAAAAGAGAGCCTAATTGGGTTGTATTAGGGGTAAATAACTCATTAACTAAGTAATAAAATATTTAGTGTCTTCTGCTTAATTTTAAACTTAGTACAATATGACTTGCAAGTAACTCCATAAATATATATAATGATTTTATTTTCCATTCAGTGCCCAAGACAACAAGGTAGTGTTGAATGTGGATACTATGTGATGAGATATATGAGAGATATCATTCTCGATCAAGGATGTCGTACAACAAAGGTATGTGTTGATTTGTTGGTTCTCAATATATCAGGTTTTTTTTATTTTCCAATTTTATTGATGAAATATTACTTTTCTTTTCAATTTAATGGGATGAAATCATACAACAAAGATAAGTTGGATGAAGTACGATCTGAATGGGTGATGTTGATGACTCAATTAATACTTTCCTCGGTTTGAAAAGCATTGGGGACACCTTTTTGTATTGAAGCATGAACAAATTTTGGCATTTACAACTTTAACTTTTGATGAGGTTCATACTTTATATCTCTTTTGACCCAAACTATGATTGAAGGTAAATTGTTAGACATAATCATTTGAAGACATTTTAGTATTTTCCTTACACATTCATTCTATTTCTCTAATTTTCAAAGGTTGAATTACGTTAGTATATTATATGCATGATTTATAGGCATTTAAAGGTAAACTTTTATTTGGTCTAGTAAGAAGATCTTCCAACTTTGGAATGATCCATAAACTATTGTGATAATAAAGGTATTTTTTATAATGTGATCAAGTTTATTACTTCTTACTTACTATTAAATATTCATAACTTGAATATGCAATTGGAATTTTATTGTTATCATATCATCTTTTGTTTATGTTATCAACCATAGATTTTTTTTTGTAGATTGGCAATGGAAAAAATTGTGATTTTGACTTTTGGCTTCAATACTTTACCACAACATTGTAAATTACCTTTTCACCCTTATAAAACACAATTATTATTCCAAGGCACAATTTTTTTACGTAGCCTTTATTTTATTAATAAATCTAAAACTATAAGATGATTGGATTACTATATTTTTGTAATCAAATAGAAATTGAAATTATATTACATAGCATCTCATCGAGTTTTTTTAATGTATTGGGAAGGTGGCAAGTAATTTAACTTTTCATTTTATTATATTTAAGTGGTTTTTGTAGTGTTTTTTCAAATAGTTTGCGAGATCTTTCAACTCACTACACACATATATGTATTTAATTAATTATTATTGTTTTATATTTTAAAATATTTGATCAACTTTTATGCCATAATTGATAAATCTCTTGCTTTATATTTTACCCATTACTACTAACTTTGTTTTTGTTCTTGTTAAATTTGTTTAATCGTATATGTCAAATATTATATAAATTATTTTTATGATATGTTGCTATCATTCCTTTTTTTTCCAATGCTCTATAATATTTTTTTTTCTGCAATAGTAATTATTTATTGTTCATCTTTTTGTATGTGGGTTACCTTTTTTGGAAATTAACTTTCAACTTTGTCAGGCTAGCATGAAGTAGTTTATTGGAGATAAGGCAGAATTGGGTTGCATATATCAGAAATTTTGAATTGAATTAAAGAAATGAATGTTGAAATTGTGTTATATTTTTTTTTTATTTGTAAGAAGTCCGAGTTCCCCATTGTACTTGATAACTTTATTCTTCGTATGGATTGTAAAGAATGTTTTTCTTATGTGCATGTAGTATTACAATAACATGTGAAAATATATTTACAGTAATTATTAAATTTATATTTAATTAAATCATTATCTTTCTTGACACTTTTACTAAGTAACATTGTATTCTAATAATTTAAGATTGATACAACAAATTATGACGTTTTCTGAGTGTCAAGGTAGATTAGTATAATAAACAATGACACTTTATTTTAGCGTTAAGGTTTGATTCAACGACACTGTAAAAAAATGACATTATATGCAAAGACTTTTTATGTCAGGCTAATGGATGATGCTATCGATAAGCAACATAAATTATATATAATGATACTTTTTAAGCGTCTTTGATTATGTTTTTTGTTGTAGTGATATTTTTGGTAACTATCAATTAGATTGTAGAATTGATAAAATTTTTGGTGTTTGAATATATTGGCTAGTACAGTATTGCAAACATAAGTTTTGATGTGTGTGATAAAAGTCCTTTCCAAATATCATTAAATGATTGATTACCCCACTAATAAGATGCACAATTACTTAATCATTATATTTGATGATTTAATGAAAAATAGGTGTGAATAGATTCAAGCAACACAAAAAATTTGTTGTTATTGCCAACTTACAAGTAAATGAAGCATCTCATTAAATTATCATATTTTTTTAAAAAGATTTTTTAAATGATTCAATAGGACTACTAATATTATTCAAAGGGAAAGCTTACTTTGGTAACTACCAATTAGATTGTATAATTGATAAAGTTTTTGGTGTTTGAATATCTTGGCTAGTATAGTATTTCATACATAAGTTTTGATGTATGTCATGAAAGTCCTTTCCAAGTATCTTTAAATGATTGATTACCCCACTAATAAGAATCACATAAAAGTTCACCATAGGCATTTAGTAATCCAACAAAATTATTAGATGATATTGTGTGATTCACAAATGTAACCTCCATTAAATTTGATGAATTATTATAGTTATCAAGCTAAATAATAATGTGAGATATTCTTACTTGAGGTAATCGAGGCATAGAAGGCCTAAAAGATTCCCTTAAAGCAGTCTTTTTTTTTCTTAATAGCCCTCTACTTATCCCCCTTTATTTAGAGAACAAAGTGAAGGCATCATCTTAATCGCCCTTTTGGCTAGCATATGAGATCTTATTCTTTCTATTCAGATAGAAGGAAGAAAGAGGAGCCTCCCCTCATTCACTAGCCTTTTGGCTTAGTGTTGACAAATTCCCTCTTGGCTTATTATCCAAGCTAATCCAATAGCTTTGAGGTCTTGTTGAGAGCAAACATTTCTTCCACATATACCTTGATCAGGACTATTTTTGCTAGTTCTTGAATTAAGTCATCTCTCTTAGTTAATTGGCCTAAAGGGCCTAGCTTGTCGATCTTTTTTTTCTCTTGCATTTTCTAAGGTAAAAGGCCAATAGTTCTTCTTTAAAGGCAAAAAGTTTTTTTTTTCAATGAGAAAGCATTCGATCATAGTCGTTAAGAGGAAGATCCTCTTATTCTTATTCAATGCTAGCTCTGACCTATCCCCCCAAAGAATCAAGGCTGAGAATCCATGCTTTTACCGAGACCTTGCCTTAGTGGGAATCTTTGATATGAAAAAAATCATTCTTTTTTCCAAGCCTAAGAGCTCTTTTAACATAGGATAATTACCTATTTTGAGCTGATACAATTGAATTTGCTGAGATTTTTGTAGAATACTAAGATGAAGATGCTATCTTCTCCTCTACCCTGAGCTTCCATTACAAGAATCATTCATCCTTGTAGCTCTCGCTCCCACCTTATTCAAGATGAACTTTATAACAACTAAAAGAATGGTAGACTTCCTAGCTCCTTCATATAATACCCGGTCCTATCAAACTCTCCGGGCCCAGTCCCCAACGATCAAGATATTTTATAACATGTCCCTGGTTCAAGCTTGAAAACTAGATGTAGTCTTATTCCCATGGACCAAAACTATTAAGAGAACCAATGCCTAGTAGTAGTTCCTCACCCAAGAGCTCCTTATTTGTGATATCATTGTCATGGATTAGTCGCTCATCACTACGAATACCTAAAGTGATTTAGCTAAGGCTAATGAAAGAAAGAGAGAATCTATACAACATGCCCCTATCCCAAATTGATAGATAGAATCCATTATATCTAATTAATAGAGCATGCAAGGTGTTATAACATTTGGAAACCCATTCTTAAGACTCAAAACTCATAAGCATAAAAGAATGATATAAAAGAGTTGGAAATGTCTTTTTTGTCTATTGATATGATTCTCCTTGCTTGGCCCTTCCTTGGAGTCTTCAATAGACTAAAGAGTAAGGCATTGTCACAATACCCACCCATAGGGATAGAAGAAATCCTCAGTGGCTTCTTCTGGCGTTGGGGACCTAGTTGGCATTCTTGTTTGGATGCTTGAATCGAGCTCATTTGTTTATTTATGGTAATTCTTGACCCTAATTCCCAAGGTTCTGAAAGGACACGAGCCATTCCCACTGACTTATCCTGAGAGCGGTCATAGTTTTAAAGGTGAGTGTTGTTAGTGAACTATGAGAAAATAAAAAGTAGGAAGGGATCTCTAGAGCGGCATGCATATAGAAAAAGAAAAGGAAAGGATTTGAATCAATTACTTAGAGCTGAAAGCAGACATGCTTTTATTATAAGATCGGACGATACCATCTCCCACTTGGCTTTAGTCCACCCATCATAACTACATTCCAACCAATCGATCTGGAAAGGAAAACCCATGATTTAATATGCTGGCTTGAATGCTTGGATCATGCTGAAGAAGATAAGGTGAAGAAAAGATTGCCAGAACTGATTGGAGGAGTCCATCCCCACCTTTATTAAGCAGGGAGAGATATGGGGGTGAAACCCATGATGATGTAATTTAGTCTTCATTCGATCAACCACCTAAGACCAGGCAAATCAGCAACTTTATAATGAAGAGTTACCCACATAAGAAAGAATAGAAACAAAGAAGGATGAACACTCACCTTGCTTTTAGTAATGGTCAGAGTGGCAATGTGCCCCTACACACCTATAAAATAGGGTATGGATGGAAGAAACCTTTTGGAGAGTTCACCCTAAGCTACATATCAATAGAGCTAGCTTTCATACTCTCCTACAACTTTCGAAAAAGAAACATAAGAAAACACTACAACTATTTTGCTAAGTTGAGCCTATTACTAACCTTTCCAATTGGAAATGAGCTGCTCGTCTCTTGTGAAACCTTTTTCTAGGAGTTAACAAGAATATGGTTGATGAAAGGTAAGCGGGCATTACATAGTGAATCTACGAAGTGATTTTATAAAAGAGAAAGAAGCGTCAAGTATAAATATCTACTTTCTCGCATATTTGAATTGAATTCCAAAAAAAAAAGGTAAGCATGCAAGAAACTCTTTCTACAGCCAAGACATCTATTATTGGTATAAGAGTGAGTGAGATTCTGATTAAGCGAGAGAAGAAACTAATAAAAGAATGCCTCGAGTATATGAATGAAGTGCATTAAGGTGACCACTTGAATTATATGTTAGTCCTATGCTTATGCAGTGAGAGCTTGGAATAGGTAGTAAAGACCAAAGTCTTAAGGCACTATGAATAATCTTTCAAATGTATCCATAAAGATTGCCATGGATTCAGATTATAAGAAGGCTAGTTCCTATAGATGAAAGATCCGTCTGCTCAGATGGGCCAGCCCCTTAGTTGAGTTCTGTCACCTTGGATGGATGGAATTACAAAGAAGCTATTCATGCAACCCATACCATAGTTGCAACAATTGCTTTTTTGGAGGTGTCGTACATTAGAACACCAACTCAATCTATATGAATACAGAAAAGATTGAAAGCAAGAAATCCCATGGAACATGATCCTTTCTTCCATACTTGTTCTATTATTAGAGGTATCAACTCTTTTGTTAAGACCAGGTTTATATGTATCTTTATGAAGAATAAAGAATGTAAGTTAGTTAGCCTTAGCCTCTACCTCTCTTTCTCTTTCTTTCTTTTATTTTAGCTGAGCCGAGCCTTTTTTTTTACTTGCTTACTTTACCAAACAATTATAAAGTATATAATCTTTCAAAGACTCGATAGGTTTTTACTAATACATTATAAGTGGTGAGCAAAGAGCAACCCAAATAATGAGTGAGCACCTTTAGCTAAATGTCACAATTGTCCAATATTTCTGTAATAGAGATATTCTTTTATGTCACTTCCAGTAAGAAAGGAATTCTCAAATAGTAAGAACCACATATGAGTTTGTAGTGGAAAGTTCATTAACTCCCTTTTTTTAGTATTTCAAGTGCCCACCTCAAACTCAAGAAGAAAGATAAAAGGTCAATTGCCATTTAGCCAGTGACTAGTCTAATTATGGAGCTACATGAAGACTACCACACCATCGTACATCTATCTTTCAAAAGAGGAGAACATGCCCTTTACTTTGATTAAAGAAGGTCAAGTAAGATCTAGGGTCAAACTACGAGCTAAAAGAAAGTATGCCATGAGTTAAGATTCACAGACAAACATTTAAGAGGAAAGAAAATATGCATAGAGTCGGACAAAGAAAATAGCATAAAGGGAGCGGAACATTTCACCGTTAAAAGGTGCCTAGCACTTGAATCTTTCTGAAAGAAAAAGCTTTTGGGTTGTACTTGTACAATTAGGGAATGGGAGAGGTTTCTTAGTGAATTAAATGAAAAGAACTCATTTTTCCAAATTGAAGATGAGGCCGTAATTGACCAACACTTTTTCTTTACTAAGAGAGATGTCTAGATGAAGTAGATTTGACTGAGGAAATGATGTACCAACTAATGTTGAGAAAGGTTCAAAATGTTAGAAAAATTCTCATGAGTGTCCCTGCTCCTCTACAACTCGTCGAGTGGTTTTTACTCCTCTCCCACTAGTCAAATAAAAATAATGATTTGGAATTGTCGTGGGGCAAGTAATGCCGCTTTCCTCTTAAATCTTGCTTCTTTAATTACAATTGCAAGGCATCACCTAGTTTTTCATGGTCTTTTGGAGACTCAAGTAAGTAGTCTTAAGGTGGATATGGTTAGGAGAATAGCTAGATTTAATAAGTTCAAAAGGTATAAGCTCTTGGCTTCGATGATGGAATTTATGTTTAGTTCAGATCTAATTGAAATCGAGATATTTGCCTCAAATTCTTGTATCATTACTAGAGTGATTAATGCGTATAAATGGTTGATTAATTTTTATTTCTTGTATGTATATCCTCTATTTTGCACATTGATCTAGTAGTGCTACCCAACTCGATTTATTTTTGAAGGATCTATCCTTCATTTCATTCAATAGTTTGTCTTAGGTTTGCCTTACAACAACTTAGCTTTCTTTCTTGCGGGACTATGTGTAGGGAAGGAAATAAGAAAACACAACAGAATTAGTTTTTAAAATATTTTTTAAGAATTCTTATTTTAGCAGGAATCCATGCAAACACATATTAATATTTAAAAGATGAAGATTAGATCTAAACCTTTTATTATTATAAGAGATTTGTTAACTTGTCAGATTGAAAGAACTCCATGTACCAGAGTCTTCAATTTTGCCCTCCTTCCTTGAGGTGTGTGGGCACCAACAATTCAGATCTGGAACAATATACTCTTGATTTACCTTGCGTACTCAACACTTGATGTAAGAGGTCTCTTAGGAGAATAATCTCTCTTGGAGGCTAGGGTTTCTTGTAAGGAAACAAATCTACTTTGGTTTTTATAGACGTTTCAAATCCTTATCAAATAAGGAAACAAATTAATTATATTTAATATTCTTAAATTTACTTTCTTATCAAATAAGAAAGTGAATTATATACATTTAATATTCTTAAATTCAAATCCTTATCAAATAAAAAAATAAATTAATATACATTTAATATTTTTAAATTCAAATCCTTATCAAATAAGAAAATTAATTAATAATATTTAATATTCTTAAATTCAAATTCTTATAAAATAAGAAAATGAATTATATACATTTAATATTCTTTAATTTAAATCCTTATCAAATAAGGAATTGAATTAATAATTTTAAATATTCTTAAATTCAAATTCTTATCAAATAATAAAATGAATTATATATATTTAATATTCATTAATTCAAATCCTTATCAAATAAGGAAATGAATTAATAATATTAAATATTCTTAAATTCAAATTCTTATCAAATAAGAAAATGAATTATATGCATTTAATATTCATTAACTCAAATCCTTATCAAATAAGGAAATGAATTAATGAAATTTAATATTATTACCCTTTGCAGATTATTTTTTTATTTAATGAGCAAACGAATAAAATTCGAATTCAAATAACAATTGATTATTATTCTCATTATTTTATATTGCTAAAGAGAGTGTAATTTATTACAAATCATGAATCGTTCAATGTAGTATAAAAGGAGGTGGAATTGGAGCCATGGACATGTAATTTCAAGCTCCAATAAATTCAAAAATTAATTAAACTCTTTAATCAATTATTTTAATTTATTAATTTCAGAGTTATTCCACTAAAAACTTGAAATTGAACTCTTGTCCTTACAGTATCGATTTTACTCAGAAATTTATAGTGTCCATTGATTTAATCATTACATACAATTCTATCCTCCAAGAAGTGGTTCATAACTAGAGTCGGGTGAAATTGCCGTTTGCCCCACTAATTATATATTAATCCTTAAGTTTCATTAATCCACTAGTGAGTAGTTAATTTATAAACTTGTTATAAATTAGAACACTCGAACTGTTTAATTCCAGAACCAATATTTAAGGGAACCAACTGTCCAGCTTCCATAGGAAGTGTTGGATTCCATGTCCATAGTTTATATTCCTAGCTGCATACATCAATGGGCCTCCAAGACACAAGTATTGTGCCCATTTAATAATGGGTTTTAACCCATGACTCAAAAGGCCTAGTTGACATAAACAAGAGTCTATGACTACTTAGGATTAAGACTGATCTGCATATGATCATTTATCGGTGATGTTTTAATTCTTGAGATAAACGGTATTTAAAAGAATTCAAAAACTGTGCCTTGGTCGTGTCCTATATAATCTTATTATATATGGACCCTCCACTTTAATGTCCTCACATTAGTGACCTGGATTAAGGTTACTTCATTCTCAATGATAGCGAACCGCCCCAGTAATATTTAATTTGAAGATCCCCAAACTTCAATAATATTATTACGAATAATTTAATTTATAATCCATAACCTCGATCCTCTCGTGTATAACTGTGATACACTAACGTTATGGTTATAATAATAAATCTGAAATTTTTTGATGTTTCACTTCTACATCATGCACAAAATAGCTAAATGTAATAAATACTATACTTTTATTAATTTCAAAAAACATAAATACAAATTCATGCTTTATAGGGCACTATCCCTAACAATCTCCCACTTGCTATAAAGCATGTGAGACATGTCTTTTAAACACATCCCATATAAGTGATCCTAAACGATTTTGTAGGTATCGTCTTAGTGCACGGATCTACAAGGTTGTCTTATGATGTTATCTTCATAATAGCCACGTCACCTCGGTGCACAATTTCTCTAATTAAATGATACTTACTCTCTATATGTTCCACTCTCTTGTGACTCCTTGGTTCTTTGGAGTTTGCCACAGCTCCACTATTTTCATAGTAAAGTACTATGGGTTTATCCATATTTGAAACAACTTCCAGATTTGTAATAAAGTTCTTGAGCCAGATTGCTTCTTTAGCTGCTTCACAAGTCGCTATATATTCAGCTTCCATGGTAGAATCTGCGATGCTGGATTGTTTTACACTTCTCCGTGCCACAGCTCCACCACCAAGAGTGAATACTGACCCAAACGTTGACTTTTGACTTTCGTCATTTTTCATGAAGTTAGAATCAGTATATCCTATGGGATTCAGGTCAGCACCTAAATAAATCAACATATAATTTCTCATTCTCCTAAGGTACTTGAGAATGTGCTTTACTGCAATCCAATGTGCCGTCCCTGGGTTGGATTGATAACAGCTAACAATTCCTACCACGTAGCAGATGTCCAATCTTGTACACAGTATGACATACATGAGGCTGCCGACTGTTGAGGCATAAGGAACCCATCTCATGTACTGTTCTTCCTGAGATGTCATAGGATACTACTCCTTTGAGAGGAAAATTCCACGTTGGGTCGGTAGGTAACCCTTCTTGGAATTCTGCATCGAAAACTGAGTCAACACCTTATCAATATAAGATGCTTGAGACAGTGCCAAGAGTCTATTCTTGTGATCCCTTTTGATTTGGATCCCAAGTACATAACTCGCTTGTCCCAAATCTTTCATTTAAAACTTTTTAACTAGTCATTTCTTTACGTCAGACAATAATCCTATATCTTTCCCAATGAGTAGTATATCATCCACATATAGTACCAAAAAGACTACTTTGGTTTCCTTGATGTACTTGTAGCCGCAAGGTTCATCAATATTTTGCTCGAACCCGAATGTTTTGATCATCTCATCAAACCTTAGGTTCCAAGACCTTGAAGCTTGTTTAAGCTCATAAATGGACTTAATTAGGTTGCATATTTTATGTTCTTGACCTTCAACTATGAAACCCTCTGGTTGCATCATATAAATACTTTCATCAAGATAACCATTCAAAAAAGCTGTCTTGACGTCTATTTGCCATATCTCATAATCAAAAGAAACAGCAATAGAAAGAAGGATGTGAATGGATTTAATCATAGCTACGGGGGAGAAAGTCTCTTCATAATCAACTCCCTCTTTTGTGTATAGCTTCTTGCTACTAGCCGTGCTTTGAAAGTCTCCACTTTCCCATCCACACCGCTATTTTTTTTATAGATCCATTTGCACCCAATGGGCCTGACTGATTCGGGTAGATCTACAAGTTCCCAGACTGAATTGGAATACATAGATTCCATTTCTTGTTCCATGGATGTTATACATTTGTCCTTATCATGATCATCCATCGCATGCTTGTATGATAATGGATCATCATCACTAGTATCAGTTACAACATTTGCTTCACTAGTCTCTTTGTAGCGAATTGGTTGTTTAGAAATCCTTCCACTACATCGAGGAGTAATGACATCCTATATATGATATGTATCCTCTTTGTTATGTTTCCCAGTAACAATTACTGGTCGTGGACTGATCTGATTAGATTGTAATTTCTCTTGTACAACGCTACTTCGAGGTTTGAAGTTTGACATGTAGTCATTTTCAAGAAAGGTAACATTTATCGATATTATGCTTTCTTATCTTGTGGGCTATAGAACAAACCTCCCTTCGTGCCTGTGGGAAAACCAACAAACTGACATACTTCTGTCCATGGTTCTAGCTTCCTGGTCTTTCCTTTCAGCACATGTGCTGTACACCCCCATATAAGGATATAACGTAAACTGGGTTTACGACCACTCCATAACTCTAAGGGTGTGTGTTGGATAGACTTAGAGGGAACTACATTCAAAATGTAGACTACAATTTGCAGTGCATATCTCTAGAATGATAGTGGCAATGAAGAGTAGCTCATCATAGACCTAACCATATCAAGCATTGTTCGATTTCTTCTTTCTACTATGTCGTTCTGTTGTGACGTTCATGTGCTATGAGCTGGAATATAATGCCATGCTCTATTAGGTGATTCTTAAACTCCATATCAAGGTATTCACCTCGTTGATCTGATCGAATGCACAATAATGACTTACCTAGCTATCTTTCAGCTTCTGCAATGAATTCTTTAAACTTTTCAAAAGTTTCAGATTTTCTTTGCATTAGGTAAACATACTCATACCTAGAATAGTCATCAATGAAAGTGACGAAGTATTCGTAACCACCCCTAGCTTGGACATTCAGAGGTCCACGGACATCTGAATGTACAAGTTCAAGTGGTTCCTTTGTTCTAAAGCTCTTTGCTAAGAAAGATCTCTTAGTCATTTTTTCTTCCAGACAGGATTCACAAACTAGAAGATTTCCAACTTTTAGCTCTTTTAAAGGACCATCCTTTACCAGTCTATTAATCCTATCCAGGCTAATATGTCCTAACCTTAGGTGCCAAAGGTATGTGTCTTCATTATCAAGAATCTTTTGGTTCTTAGGCTTAGGATGTTCTGCTCTAAATAGTTCAGTGTTAAGGAGCGTTCGTTTGTTTGGCCTTATAATGTAAAGTCCATTTTCATTATTTGCATGACAAATGCTAAAACTATTTCTGGAAATAATAATCTGATTATTATTAAATGAAACAGTAAACAACTGTTCATATAATTTAGAAACTAAAATCAAATTTCTTCTGAATCCAGGAATGCAATAAACATTGTTCAAAACAAGAAATTTATTTCCTAATTCTAAACGAACAGCTCCCACTGCAACTGCTGACACGTCAGCCCCATTTCTGACTACTATCGTGCACTCACCTTCAGCAAGTTCCCTGGAAGAACTAAGCATCTTCAAAGAAGAACAAATATAGTTAGTGGATCATGAATCAATTATCCAGGATTGACTATCAACTTTCACTAAATTGGCTTCTAAAACTATTAAATCAAATTTACCTTTCTTTTTCTCCTTCAGTTCGGAGAGATACTTGTTACATTTTTTCTTCCAATGTTCTTCGACTCCATAGTGAAAACATTTTATTTTTGGTTTCTCCCCCCCTGGAGCCCTTCTTCTTATAGCTTGCTTTGAGAGCATTTTGCTTCTTGTTTGGTCTTCATGTAGAGGCAGTTCTTCTTGTTCTTATTTTTAGAAGAGGATGATGCCTTGGCTCCAGCAATATTTGCTTCAGCCTTTTGAGACCTTGTATTCAAGATGGCCTCAAAGGTTTGCAATTCATTCAGCAGCTGGGTTACATTGTAGTCCAGCTTCTTCATAACATAGTTGCTGGTGAATTGAAGGAAATCGAAAGTGAGTAAATCCAATATTATACTCACTTGGGTGTGCTCATCTATTATGACCCCGTGCAGCTCTGTCTCACTTAAATAATTAACCATGTTCAGAACATGGTCATGAACAGGAGTACCTTTACTCATCTTCGAGTTCATGTACTTTCTAGTAGCTTCATGACGTGACTGTTCGGAATGTTTCCCGAACATGTTTTGGAGGGAATCCATAATCTTATTGGTAGTTTTCATCCTCTCGTGTTTTAGCCTAAGCACATCTGACATACTGACTAGCATATAAGCTCAGGCTTTGTTATTAGCTTGAATCCAACGTTAATATGGTTCTATTACACTACGAGTGACATTGGCTGTAGGGTTTGTATGACATTCCTTAGTGGGAACAAATCTATTGTTATCGTAGATCAGCACGATATTAACATTACTTTTCCACTTGATAAAATTATCGTCGTTTAAGAATTCATTTGCGAGTAAAGCAATTATGGGGTTTGAGGCAGATATGATTGCTGAAATTAAATAAATAAAAATATTTATTACATGTAGCAGAAGAAACATCAAATATATTTTGGAATAATAAACATGATGCATGAATGCATTTAAAACACAAAAAAAAACTAATCCAAGGTAAGTTAACCTACAAATAATATGTCACCGTAGGGTAGGTCATACTAATTATAAATTAAATTTGAGACTATCTCAAATTAATAAATGAGACTTAAAATATCTCATATTTTCTCTCATTTATTAACTACCTTTGTTTCGGTCAAGATACAATTAACTATTTAATTATATCTTCTTAAGTGTGATCCATCATTTTAGGTTTTAACAACTTAACCCAAAATTGTTGCCGTAGGGTTGGTCAATCTTGGAATACACCATCCAAACCCTATTGCAAAGGAAGTGCAATGATGATATTAGCCCAGGTGGACACCCTACATAGGGAGGACATAATCAAGGCGTCACTAGACACCACCTAAAACCTCACGGTGTTGGACTAACTATGGAGACCATAGGGCACTTTGTCACATGCCCTTCTCCCACTCGATGTGTAAAATATCATATGTTTTATAATCCTAGCAAATTATTATAACCTATACATTTTATTACTAGGTTATATGAATTTCAT